>JAXIVJ010010766.1:17500-25000 GCA_036785665.1 Chirona hameri | reverse complement strand
ACAGGACGTATTGATGTCCTCCCGAAGTATCGGAACGGGGGTAATTTGGGCTGTGGTCACTGGTGGATCCAGGGTGGATCAGGGGAAAATACCCCCCCCCCCCCCCGCAGGAATCGGGGGGGGGGGCTTTCAATACAAGTCCCCCCCCCCCCCTGCGCGTTCCCAATTTATCGTAAAATCGTACAAAAATATCTCTTGCAGCAGTCGAAATCCAACCGGAAAATTTCGCGCCGCTTCGCGGCATGACACAAAACTTTCGCAATTGCTTATACAAATTTAGAAAATGGGAAAATGAATTCCATTAAGTGTCTGGCAGAGGCTCTCCTTGGCGGTTATTGCTGGCACTGACGAATCCAGGGGGGCATCAGGGGCAAATGCCCCCTCCCCCCCCCCCCCCCCCACACACACACATACACAGGAATCTGGGAGGGCATTCAATACAAGTATGCCCCCACGCGTTCCCTGCACTGAACGTGAAAACAATGATCTTTAGAGAAAACTTCATGAAAAACGGAAGTTTTTTATCTCGAGTGATTGAATTTGAAGTTTGTATGTATCCCTTTCTTCCAATGATAGACAAAACATCGCACCTGATGGAATTCAAGCAGCCCCGGTGACACTTAACTCGCGCCCTGCTGGGGGGGGGACAGAATCTTCCCTCCTCCCGGATTGTCTCAATAACTTGAAAACTGTGATAGATATCAACTTCAAACTTTCAGTACCTTATGCTGCATCAATTCTACGTCTTCTCACCAAATTCCAATTCAATTGATGTAGAATTTTGGGAGACAATGACGTTTTAAAGACGTCATGTCTTGCCATTTTTGGTGAAAAAAAAATGATAAATGTTTGAACAATTGTAGAAAATAGAGTTTTGAAGCAAATTGCAAATAAAAACGTCAAAAGAAAGGAAATGGTATTCTCTTCCAAATGGCCATCTCGGATTTGCGAAATTTGTGTTTTTTCATCCCCCAAAATGAAAAAAAAACAAAATCGGGGGAAATCCACAAAATAATTTTGTTATTTTTTTAAGCTCGAATACCAACATAGGGTGACTGGCCCACATCCGAGGATAAACAAATGGGGGCACCTTTTTGCCACACAAAGATGCCATCCCCTCCCCCACGGAGAGAGGCTGGATCCGCCAGTGCTGGTGGTGTTCCTTATCACTCAATCAGTGAATGCACTTTTCGACGCCTTCCCCTCGTTTGTTTTGTGCAAACGACCACGCATGTGCAAGCAAATCGACTCAGAACTATGTATTCTGGACCCGATGACCCAAATGTTCATGTACCTGTTGCTCATGGGTATATAATATCCTTACCCTGGTGGGGGTCATTTTACCCCCCCCCCCCCCCCCTGAGTTTTTTTCTTCTCTCTCTCGGGAATATCGGAAGAACGGCGGCGCACAGTGCCGCCAAATTTGGCACAGCTGTTTGGGCATCAATCACCCACATTTTGTGAAAATTTTGACCCATGGTCATCTCAGGTCAGCTAACCAGGTCACGTCAAGTGACCTTACCTCCAAAAATGTTTGTGGTCGTGCCAAAACCATAATGTTTGTCCGAGATACTTGAAACTTACGGGATTTGATAAGGTCATAATCACCTACAATTCATTTTTGTCAGATTTGTTTTATATCTTAGACCTAAGGTCAGGTCAATTTCGTGACCTCCACATTATAAGTGAATGGGAAAGTATACAAATACTTCCTATTCAGAGAATATGCATTAGATCAGGTCAATTATTTCAGAATCATGTTATTTTAGCTCATTCTTGATAACCCAGGCGCAATTGTTGCTCAGTGACCTCTGCAAGGTCAGCTGAGGTCATCTTAGGTCACCAGCACATTTTTGCCAATAGCTCTTGTTATAATGCAGATAGAGACATGCGAATGGCACCACTGTGTTTGTCTCGTCAAGATGCATCGCCACATATGCAACCTACCCAAATATGCCCCATATTCATGACTTGCCTGGGTCACCAAATGCCCTTGACTCGAGATCAAATTTCGAAATTGACCTAACCAGGTCACCATCAATATGTTTCGAAACGTCCTTGACGAGGACAAACACGATGGTGTTAAAATAATTGCTTCTATGTTCATTGTTCAACCCGATAAAAAGTGATTCACGAAAACCCTTTTGAAAGAAAATGTCATCGTGACCTTTGGTGACCTCTGGGTCTGGAGCCTAAATTATTGACCTGAACTAAAATTTAAGGACACCATTGGCGATTGCATTTTGCAAGAGCTTTCAAATGTTGTTGTTTTGTTTTTTCGTTGTTCCTAGCTATAATAGTTCCCGAGATATTTGGGGGTTTCTTGAGCAAAGTCCTATTACTTGGAAAATTTAACTTTTTGATGACCTCTGGTGACCTCAATATTGACCTGAGCCAAAAACAAAATCCCAATATAATTTCGAATGCCCTTTCGAGAGCTTTCGAACGCCGTTTTCCGCGTCTTCCTAGCTCTTTTAGTTTTCGAGTTAGTGTGCGGGGGGCCATTTTGACCCCCCCCCCCCAGGGCGAAGGTGACTCAGAGCCCCACCGTGACTCGGGATATATTCCCCTATGTTCCTTTCTTAGTCGCCATTTTAAAGTGTTCAGTGCACAAGATAAAGATATTTTGCACAAACTATAGCTTCGGTACTAGCTTGGTCAATGGTCATATACCTGTTGTTATTCGGACGTGTCGACCGTGGTTACAAGAAAAGGCTGGAACGTATAAGGTGGTAGCAGGGCCATTCCGATCAGGGTGGTCCAAATTACCCAACGATTTTTATGATCGTTAGTTTTGACATGACCTCATTCTAAAAGCATTTGACAAGAAACATGAAATCTGAGGCGACAAGTGTTAGCGTAGGAAGAAATAGGTACAAGGATTTAGAGCTGCTTCTACCCAAACTCAATAGAAGATACGTATTTTAATGACACAGCCAGGTGACGTCAGTCAAAGCTTAAGTGGTCTGAATTCCGATGATAATAAAGTAAATAACCATAACCATTTATGTATTATGAGGTTAGGTACTGCAGTACCCAGGCGCGGGTCCAGGATTTCGGTCGCAGGGGGGCGCCATACAAATGTCGCGCCCTACGGAAGCGTTTGCATGGCGCGGCATGGACGCGACTCGGGCTCAGGGGGGCTAGCGCCCCCCCCCCCCCTGGATCCGCGCCTGGTACCTAACCTCATAATAAATAAATAAGTAAATTTAGACCCAGAAATTCTACTGTTATATAATTGCCTGTTGCAGCTCATCAGCAAAGATAATATCGATAATACCGATCGGTATTATCATTGCTAATGGAGCCTCAACAGTTACAATTTTTAACAGTATAATTTCAGGCTCAATGTATTTATTCATGTATTATGATGTTACCGGTTATTTGCTTTATAATAATTATCACTGGAGTTTTCGCCATCGTAGTGATCCGAATTCCCCCACCTTCGTCCTTCCCCTATACCTACGAAAAACCAGCACCTATATTTGTCTTTGTCTGCTGAAGTGGGATATGGGGGGGGGGAAATAAATTGCAGTTTGGGCACCCACAATCATTTTGATAAAACCACACTCCTGCGGCTGTGTGGCGACAGTTGTGTCATGAGCAGGAGTCATTCCGTTCCACGGTCTGGGTAGTGGTACACTTGTTGGTGAGCGGCGTATGATTGGAGGTGGTAGATGGGCTGTCATTATGGGATTTGTAGCAGGCGTGGTCCGTGAAACAATGGGCAGTGGGCGTTGGGTTAGCAGGCGTGGTCCGTGAAACAATGGGCAGTGGGCGTTGGGTGTGGTGTGGGTGGGAACTTTTAGCATGACTGGGTGTAGTTTATAGCTCAGCTATACACCGTTAATGTGTGCTGATGATGTATAATTTGCTCATCAAGCTAAGCTTTCCGACGGTAATATGGCACAGTCGGAATAGCCGCGTTCATTGTCGTGCGTCATTAGATTAGCCATGCATCACATGCGGCTCTGCATGATTTTAACATGAAAATAGACCTCGAATGGAAGCGATGGCAGGTCGACGCCATTTTTAGAAGCAAGCAAATGGTAGAGATATGCCAGCGGCAGCTCTGTTGTTTTGCATAAGCCTTTCATTACTTTCCTCACAAGGAACAGAAAGTCATCTGGAACACAAAGCATGCTAACCATGCATTATCCGCTTGGTTTACTGATTGACATAAATCATAAGAATTAGGTACAGTTCACCTGGACAGTCCGCCGTTCCCACAAGTTTTCTACGTCATGTCTGATTACACCTAACAGACCGGTTTCGCATCTGAAAGGGCATGTCAAGGACGAAATGCGACAAGCAAACTTGATATACAACACCACGCGACGTGTGAGAAACGCAAATATCTGCTACAAACCGCACAAGCTGATGGGACATACATACATCATTGACACATGATGGTTAGGTTACCGATAGCCATCCTTTAGCCAGGTGCGCGGGGAGCAATCGGCTTCTTTGGTTGCGTTGCCCCGACAGACATGGTTTGCCTATATACATGTATTATGTAACCGCAAATTCTCGACGCTGCGACGGGTCTCAATATTCTGGTAGCTGCCCAGTGTCCATATGCAATGTATGCCTCGACATGATTGCAGCTCTCAGGACTCCGTCTGTCTGCTGTCATGAGTTCATATGTATGCTGAAACGTGGGCTGAAACGTGGGCTGAAACGTGGGCTGAAACGTGGGCTGAAACGTGGGCTGAAACGTGGGCTGAAACGTGGGCTGAAACGTGGGCTGAAACGTGGGCTGAAACGTGGGCTGAAACGTGGCTGAAACGTGGGCTGAAACGTGGGCTGAAACGTGGGCTGAAACGTGGGCTGAAACGTGGGCTGAAACGTGGGCTGAAACGTGGGCTGAAACGTGGGCTGAAACGTGGGCTGAAACGTGGGCTGAAACGTGGGCTGAAACGTGGGCTGAAACGTGGGCTGAAACGTGGGCTGAACTGTGGGCTGAAACGTGGGCTGAAACGTGGCTGAAACGTGGGCTGAAACGTGGGCTGAAATCGATGTTATCACGTGTCTCTGTTGCTCATTTGTCTGGGTGAGATCATAACTAAGCGATTCGGCTGCTGATTACGATAAGAGCACAGCCAGTGGTTTCCACTGGCGGATCCAGGGGGGGCGGGGGGTGGCAGGGCTAAAGCCCTCCCCCCCCCCCCATTCCATTCAAGCTCGACAGGGGCGGCAATAGAAATTAGCCCCCCCCCCCAAATCCGCTGAAAACTGGCGATGAAAATGGGTACTGCATGCGAAAAAAAAATCTTGCCATTTTTGTTCTCGCCTCGTTCGTGTTCCCTTCATTTGGTCGCTTTTTGGTAGCAGTAGGGATAGGGAAAGTGGCGCGTCTGACGCTATTTTGGAGTGATTCACAACCAACGTAAGTTATAATTTTACACGCAGTGTCGCAGCCTTTGGTCTCCTGCTGTCTGCTGGAGCGCGTGAGTGAACTTCCTTGTATAGGTACCTGTGTTGTGTGGAATACGTCTACTAGTATTAAGTTAAGTAGGGTAATTAGGTTCAGCTTGAAGAAAAAATCCAATGTTCTTCTTTGTGTAGCTATGGATTGATTTCCAGATATGTACCGAGCAGGTATGAAATAAATGATTATTATTATCATTTCTGGTGGTAGCGTAGCCCTATCATTTTTGCAGCAATAATAATGGGACAGTGGTGGCTTTCTGAATCCGGAATTTGGGTCATTATGTGCCTGTCACCTATAAGACATGCAAAAATGCCATATGGAGGCTTATAAATTATGCATAACCTTACCTTACCTAACCAAAGTTGGAATTTACTATAAAAGCTGAGGGCCTGTAATAAAGGAAAAGGGTATCAAATATAAAATAAAAAAGGAGATGCTGACTGACAAGGTTCTGTGAGCCTAAATGTAATCCTAGCATAGTAAAAATATGTTTTGCAAGGTTTGGTTCCTATAGGAAAGGGACAAAGTGTGGTGCGGCTCTGCATTACCACAGGGCTCAAACATGTACTTGGGGCAGCAAAAATGCAGCCTGAAATGGGGCAGCTTGCTTCTCCGCAGTGAGCATGAGCAGTGATTTGGTTGAATCATACCTCTCTTTATCATACTATAGCTGCTGACCCCAAATCATGCAGCTCGTTATTTTTTTTTTCTCGTTCGTGTTTCCTCTATTTTGAAGAATTTTGGTAGCAGGAGGAAAAGTGGCGCGTGCATATTTGGAAATGTCGAATACAAAATCCAGACCCATCATACTTAAGAAGCCATAAGTGAGCCAAAACTAAAGATATTGCTTTGAAATTCGGTGTGGGTATTGTCTATACTTCGTTGTCCAATATATATTCCGGTTTTGGTAGCAGTAGGGATAGAGAAAGTGGCGCGAAAGTAGCAGTTTTTGAACATGTTAGGAAATTTTTATTTGGTGGATTTTTTTATCTTCTCCAATTTGTTTTTCTTCATAAAATCATATAAAATATCAAATCATATGAAAAGGCCGGAATATATATTGGAGAACCAAGTATGGACGATGCCAAAACCAAATGTCAAAGTAATATCTTGAGCGTTGACTGACTTATGACTCCCTAAGCAGTGCGTACGCAGAAATTCACAAAGAACCGGGTCATTGCCTTGAGGGGCGCCACCCGATCGACAGGGCCGCCACCAATATTGGCGAAATTTGCCAGGGGGGGGGCGCCTCTCCTTTCGCACTGTGCGGAAGGAGAGTCACTGGCCGGAGGGGCACCGTCACTCGCCAAAGTGGGGCAGTCACTAGTCGGAGGGGCGCCGTCACTCGCCGGAGGGGCGCCGTCACTAGCCGGAGAGGCGCCGTCACTCGCCGGAGGGGCGTGGTCACTGGCCGGAGGGGCGCTGTCACGGGCCGGAGAGGCGCCGTCTATGGCAGAGGACGCCTCACTGGCCGGGGGCGCCGTCACTGGCCACAACAAATTCGTCACTGGCCGGGGGAGCGTCCTCACTGGCATGAGTGGTGCCGTCACTGGCCAGAGGGGCGTCGTGACTGATCGGAGGGGCGCCAGCTTTGCATGGGCGCCTCGGATCCAAAGGACCTGGTCATGACCTGCATGACCGGATAGTTGATACTCGGTACGCCGCTGTCCCTAAGTATGATGGGCCTTGACTTTATATTCGACATTTCCCAATATACGTGGCCGGTCTGGCGCTATTTGCGATCTGGAGCGATTCCTGCAACCAACGTCAGTTCAAAAACGTCGCGTTTTGGCGCCAAAGTTTATAGCGCTGAATAGCGTGCGTGGAACGCATTTCGACAGTATTTGAGGAATTGTGACTGGGACTTGGGTATCGTTGTTTTCCTTTTCCCTGTAAACATGTAGCCAAATAAAATTCACACTCTTGTGAATTTGTAGGTAAAGTTAATATTTTTCATTGTCATGGTTATTTTAAATTACTATAGCTTGGGATGGCTACTTTGGCCTCAGGCCATATCCAGACTCGAGTAATTTCAGGTACCAATTTTAAATCTGACACCCATCTTG
>JAXIVJ010010766.1:0-15000 GCA_036785665.1 Chirona hameri | reverse complement strand
CATAGGAACAGCAAACACACCACTGGTGGACACGTTTCGTCTTACATAATTCCTCGGCACCGTATGATTAGACGATTAGAGCTGATTAGAGCTGTTCCTATGTCGTTATGTCATGCAAGTTTATCCACACACATTCATTCACTACTTTCAAACGGCGTATGTGATACACTTATATCAGAACAAAACCAGATACTGTCAGATAAATTACAAAAACATGGCAATACACGAAGTCATATCGCGTGAAAGAAACGTGCAAACAGCCGGCGCCCGACATGAATCGATGCATGAGGCGCCGGTTAGATATTGATAATCAATCAATTTACCCCGCGCACTGCCAGTGGGACAGATATCACCCCCCCCCCCCACCCCCTGAGGATTTTCATGAATAGCGGAACACGGCGGCGCGCAGAACCGCCAAATTTGGCACGACTGTTTGGGTATCAATAACCCACGTTGTGTGAAACTTTTGACATGAGGGTCATCTCAGGTCATGTCAACAGGTCACGTTATGTGACCCCACCTCCAAGCAAGTTTTTGAAAGTGTTCGGTCGTGCCAAAGCCACAGTGATTGACCGAATGGTTTGAAACTCACAAGATTTCCTAATGTCTGCCCTCCGATAAAGGTATAAAGGTAGAGCAATGGGAGTTTCACCATTGTATTTGGCTCGATGAGACGTATCGATTGATGCAAAATTTGACCTTGACCTGACCTTGATCTGACATCAGGTTAGGCCATTTTTTATATGACCTAACTAAAGGTCACTCAATATATCATTCGATGTACATACCTCGGCGAGAGAAAAGTGATTTCTTTAAAATAATTAGGCATTTCTTATAATATTTAAGTTCAATGGCTTCTGCTGACCTAACTATTGACCTTAGGTCAATTATGATGGAACCTCAGTGACAGCAGATTCAATTATCTTACGAACCTTTGTTGTGTGTCGCTAACTCTTTAAGTTATCTAGATATACTCCTGCCTCTAGAGAGCCAACTCTGGCCTCCAGTGGGCCCCTCTGGCTTCCAGAGGGCCCACTCTGAACTCCAGAGGGCCCACTCTGACCTGCAGAGAGCCCACTCTGGCTTTCAGAGGGCCCATTTGGCCTCCAGAGGGCCCACTCCGGCCTACAGAGTACAGGGGGTCCACTTAGGCCTCCAGAGGACCCTTTCTGACCTCCAGAGGGCCCACTTTGGCCTCGAGAGGACTCGCTTTAGCCTCCAGGGGCCATTCTGGCATCCAGCTGGCCTCCTCTCTGACCTCTAGAGGGCCCATTCTGACCTGGAGCCAAGGCGAGCCCTTCAGGCCCACTTGGGCCCCAAGGGACTTGGGGGGGGGGGGGTGGCAAAATATATGTTGCCCCCTTCATCGGCCTTGGGGGGGGGGGCATGGCCCGGATGCTCCCCCCCCCCCTGCGACCGCCTCTGGCTGTACACGGGTTATTTATTTTTTATTATTATATTACGCGCCTGTCCTGCCCTTCTCCGCCTCTGCCCTGCCGTGCTCTGCATCTGCTCTGCCCTGCTCCACCATCTGTCTTGCCTTGCTCTGCCCTGCCTTGCTCCTGCCATGTCCTGCCCTGTCCTGTCTTGCCTCTGTCCCGTCCTGTCCTGCCCTGTCCCTCACTATCCTGTCCCGCCCTACATGGCAGGCGCTGGCACAACTGTTGGGTTGGCGTGCTCTCGGTTAGATAAGTCAAGTTAGATTACCCGATAGAGAGCGAAAGTTTCGGTCAAATTGGCGAATATTGTGGTCATGACTAGATAGTACAGTTTAACTAGCACTATAGACTAACGTGACTAAAATTTACATTGGTCGACGAATTGAACTGTTCCATATGTTCGCAGCGGTCGGAATCCACATTCCTGTCAAAACAGCACCGGTCAAATGCTGACGGTGGCCTAAATTGTAGGGGTGGCAATGCCACCCTAGTATCATTGAAATTCGGGATTCTTGAACCAAAAGGGGTTAATTGATTCGATTGGCTCAGAACGTGCCGGCATCCTTTGTTTTCAGACTTTTCGGAGGTACTGAGGTGAAGAGTGACGGACGAATCAGAACTTTTCACCATAATCGAGACGAATCGAAATTAAAAAAAAAACACAGAAGAAGCCACTCATTACTGACGTCACTCAGTGGAAAGCCAATCGTTACCCTGGTAACAGAATCACCGGCCAATCGACTGATTGGAGACATGCCAAGAACGGGCCGAGAACGTGCCAGGAGCCAGGAGCGTCGCCACGGATTTTTTTACTGGGGGGACGCAGCCACAGTCGCAGTCAAGACAAAGGTTGTTGACGGGGGGGGGGGCGGGTAGCGTCGGGTCGTTAGTGCGAAGAGTCGTTGAGCGGGGGGGGGGGGTGTCGGGTCGTCAGCGCGAGAGAAAACTAAAACTTTACGGGGGGATGGCGTCCGGTCCTCAGCGCAAAACAGTCGTTAACCGGGGGGTCCTAATTATCCCGCGTCCCGCTGGGGTATTCAGCCGAACACGCCCCCTCGTTATCTTCCGATCCAATAACCACAGCGCAAGGCGGCAATCGAAAGCTCTCAATGAGATGCATCTAAAGCATACGCGAAATTGTCAAAATAAGGTCACATGTCAGGTCACAGCCAGGTCAAGGGTCAAAATCGAGGTATTTGACTTGATGGGCCATACTTTCCATCCAAAGCCTTAGATTGTGACTATTCTCGCACAAAGTGCTCTCAAAGGTATAATTAATTGCCCACATAAGCGAAAATTAAATTGTAAGCAGAGGTAAAGGTGAAGGTCAAGTCACAAAAGGTCACTATTGGCAAGAGGTCTACCAAAGCCATGCGACACATGGTTTATGGGTTATTTTACACGTATAATTCGATAGTAGCAGCCATTTTCACAACCTGCCCCATAGCCGAGCACGCCGTCCCGCTGACCCGGTGACCTGACCTTGGCCCTCAGGCCAAGGTCAGGTCACAAAAAGAAAACATTTTACATTGATTAATGTGAATACAAAAGGCATGTTTCTAGACTAGTTTTGTCTCAGAAATACAGTGGTGGCATATATTTGGATGTATCTGGTCACTAAAAGCCCAAAAAATACAAATTAAAAAAATGACGTCATGAGTTACTTATACTTAGGGAGCCATAAGTCAGTTACAAATAAAGTTATTGCTTCGAAATTTGGTTTGTATTTCGTCCATACTTCGTTCTCCAATATATATTCAGTTTTGTTTTATAGATATCGTTGAAAATATTAATTTTGCGTTTTTTTCCCCGACAAAAATCAGTTTTTTATTTATTTCGGGGTAACAATCTAAAAAATTTGCAAATCTGAGAAAGCCATTTAGAAGAGAATGCTATTTGCTTGATTTTCATGTTCTTTGTTTGCAATTTTTTTCAACCCTCGATTTTCTACGATTTTCAAACATTTATCATTTTTACACGAAAAATGGCATGACATGACGTCACTAAAACGCCATTATCTCCCAAAGTACTCTACCAATTTCACTGAAATTTTGTGAGAAGACGTATAATTGATGCATCATAAGGTACTTGAAGTTTCACGTCGATATATTATTAATTTTGTTCAAGTTATTGAGAAAATCCAGGATGGGGCAGATTCTGCACCCCAGCGGGCCGCGGGTTATCACGTCTTACAGCCAATGCAGGAACGTGCGGGGGGATACTTGTATTGAATGCCCCATGTTCATGTGAGGGGAGCATTTTCCCCTAATGCCCCCCCCCCCCTGGATCCGCCAGTGGGTAGCAGGCCGTTAGCGAGAAGTTGTTGAGCGGGGGGGGGGGATAGAGCGGCCGTGTCAGCCATTCACTGCTGTACGTCCGGCCGTGTTGGGGGGGGGGGGGGGGGGGCAAATAGCGGTTCCAGGACCTTTGGGGTGGCATGGCCCCTTGACATATCCATGGCTCCTTGGCCCCCTGGATCCGCCCCTGGAGGAGAAGCTTATTTTAGCGAGTGTTCGTGGACATTTATTTCCGCGAATTGTATTCGCTATCGCCCAGCAAGCTAGAAGCTGTAGTAAGCCCTTCTATGATATATTTGAGAGAAAAAAACTTACTTAGCATGGATTGTAGAGTTCTTCAACCATTGAAATTATACCAAGCATGCTGCTATAGCACTCATTAATATAAATTTCAACGGCTCAAAGAGACTAAAGTCTTCAACTGATTGCTGTTTGAACACAGCATATTGATGGAAGTACACATGACGTCACGCTATTCGCTGCCTTGGCTGAATTGTATCTAAGGCCTTGGAATGAATGGTAAATGAATGGATGAACGTGACATTCAATCATAGCAGAAGCCAATCTTGTGTACCGACTTTTAGCTGCCATATCATTGTTTTTCTTCTACAAAGTAATTAAGTACCTACATCTGTAAGTACAAAGAAAGGACTCCACGATATATGATTAAAAATTACATGTAATTTGAGCTAAGAATAAATTAAGCCCTCTCTCTTTTAAATTAAATTAAACCCTCTCTCTTTCCCCAACTCACCCAGGCCTCTCCCAACCACCCTGTCCCGCCCCACCCCTGCACCCCACCTCGCCCTCTCCCGCCCCACCCCTGCACCCCAGCTCGGCCTCTCCCAGCCACCCTGTCCCGCCCCACCCCTGCACCCCACCTCGCCCTCTCCCGCCCCACCCCTGCACCCTACCTCGCCCTCTCCCAGCCACTCTGTCCCGCCCCACCCCTGCACCCCACCTCGCCCTCTCCCGCCCCACCCCTGCACCCCAGGTCGGCCTCTCCCAGCCACCCTGTCCCGCCCCACCCCTGCACCCCACCTCGCCCTCTCCCGCCCCACCCCTGCACCCCAGCTCGGCCTCTCCCAGCCACCCTGTCTCACCCCACCCCTGCACCCCACCTCGCCCTCTCCCGCCCCACCCCTGCACCCCAACTCGGTCTCTTCCAGCCACCCTGTCCCGCCCCACCCCTGCACCCCACCTCGCCCTCTCGCGCCCCACCCCTGTACCCCAGCTCGGCCTCTCCCAGCCACCCTGTCCCGCCCCACCCCTGCAACCCACCTCGCCCTCTCCCGCCCCACCCCTGCACCCCAGCTCGGTCTCTCCCAGTCACCCTGTCCCGCCCCATCCCTGCAACCCACCTCGCCCTCTCCCGCCCCACCCCTGCGCCCTATCTGACCCTCTCCCAGCCACCCTGTCCATCCCCACCCCTGCACCCCACCTCGCCCTCTCCCGCCCCACCCCACCCCTGCACCCCAGCTCGGCCTCTCCCAGCCACCCTGTCACGCCCCACCCCACCTCGCCCTCTCCCGCCCCACCCCTGCACCCTACCTCGCCCTCTCCCAGCCACCCTTTCCCGCCCCACCCCTGCACCCCACCTCGCCCTCTCCCACCCCACCCCTGCACCCCAGCTCGGCCTCTCCCAGCCACCCTGTCCCGCCCCACCCCTGCACCCCAGCTCGGCCCTCCTCGGCGCCGATCGCGCGGCTGAGCGAATGCCGTTGGTTATTGTGTGCGCCAGGCGTGCCGGGCGGCGGTCGCGCCACATTCGTGGCCGTTCAGCTGTCAGTGCGCCAGATTGGGCGGAGGCGCGCCAGATAGGTCGTCCGCTGATCGTCGGTGACACGGAGGTAGGCAGAAGAGGGGTGGACACCGGACAGTGGGTCATGTCATCAGTCTTCGGAGGGGCTCGTTGTCTTGTCAGGTGGGTGGATACTGGTACGTCTGTCCTCTTCCCTTCCCCTGACTTCGGAGTGGCTTCTTGTCAAGGAATACTATGATGATTGTCCTCTTCCCCTTTCACCCATTTCTCCATTTCCTTCATTGCATTTCCGGTCTGCTTTTGCAAACGCTTTATTGTATTATTGAGTGCATTTGGCGTATCAATTTCACTCTGCAATCCATTCAAAGCTGCCGATACTCTTTTATCTCAACTCCACCATCTTCGTCGTTCATTTCCTGTCATCTCCGTGGTCCGTGGACACTCCTTCTCTTCCTCTCCCTAATACGGTGAAGCCCAGTCCGTCCCGCCGCAGGTGCGCCGTTTTCGTCTCGGAAGAGCGTCGCCATGACGTCACAGCGCCCCGTTGTGACGTCACCGGACGGAAATATCAGCTGGCCAGATGTTGCCGCCTGCGCCGCGCGCCGTTGACAATAAGAGGGTTCTTTGTGTGCAGACACGCGAGGGTCTCGCACTCGCTAATGACTTCGTTTTTGCGGCGATAAACTGGGAATAGCGTCATCGACGGGCACTTGATCCGCTTAGGGGGGGGGGGGGGGCGGGCGGAGTGAGGGAGGGAGCGTGGGGATGGGAGATTGAAGTTGGGATAACGGTTGGACGTTTATTGGTGATTTATGAACAGACAGCTCAGTCTGTGTTTTTTCTTCCGAAATCTGAAGGTTCGATTTCAGCCACCTTAGTGGGCGAAAGAATCGGATTATTTGGCAAATTGATAGGTAGGTACAATGTCACACAGGTATACACATGGTACAATGTCAAGGACTGAGTTACCTGTTGGTTTGGCAATTTTGTGGTGTATTTGATGTACGATTTAAGATAGGAATTAAGGAATTTAAATGTCTAGAGACACTCCATAGTTCATGTGTTTATGACGATTATGAGGCCAGTGAAAGGACGTGATGGAAAAAGAATGAGGTTCCAGCCGTATCTCAGTATAATTTCCCCATTAATGGCGCTCCTTGAAGTCGTTAGGAGAATGTTCAGCGGAAGTTCAAATGTGACTCACTGTGAGTTAATTAGTGAGACCAAAGTGGCGCAGAATTCAGCTGTCTGGGACATAATGTGGTAATTAGTCAATGTGTGACGTTTCAGCTTGATCCGATGAATCTGATGAAGCATGTGGTCACCGGAAATCTATTTTCTATCGGAGCGGCGCGTCATTAACTTGAAACAGCTGGATGCAGCGAACGGCATTGCTAAGGCCGCGATGAATAGGCGAAAGGGAATGGTTCACCTTTGTATTGGTTTTGAACTGAGATAGCCATTATCTTTGGCCGTTATTGAAATGCCGAAAATACTAAGATCATTTTCTCCAAAACTTAGCCGTTTTTAAGCAATTTAATGTATAGTTTGCAAAATGGGGTCTAGGCTAGTGCCGCCGCTGATTGGCTGTCAGCCACTTTGTCAGCCAATCAGCGGTGGTATAGCTCAATAATGACGTCATCATCCCAAATTTAAAAAACTTGATTTTTATCAAGTTTAGTGACTTTTCGAGAGAAAAAATATCACCATCGTTTTCAGCAGCACTTACTTCATATTTTCGACTACAACCAGCGTATATTTGACAACTTTCAGAATGGTGAAACATTCCCTTTAACGGGACTGTATTTTTGCACGGCAGACAATGACGATTGTTGGCACAAATTCCAAAGCCTGAATCGACCAAGACGTGCATCCTCCCAGCTATTGGAGAGTATATTTGTTTCATTAATTAGATACCATCGTATTGACTTGCTATTATCTCAGCCAATGCCCCGATGTTACGGTCCATATGTATTAGAATATCCCTAGTACGCAGGACGTCGATGACTTCTGGCTTCTTATCCCATCCTGGGTTATTCTTTGCTGCTGGTCATTTCTCCCTCATGGCGAACAGTTTGATAACGTCCGGTGATGTCTACCCTCAGGGGCACCCGGCACACAGTTTGATCTTCTGATCATCTGATCAGAGCGTACAGTTTGATAACTTCCGCTTCCCTCTTCCCCAGGGCGTACAGTTTGATAGCTTCCGCTTCCCTCTTCCCCAGGGCGTACAGTTTGATAACTTCCGCTTCCCTCTTCCCCAGGACGTAAAGTTTGATAACTTCCGCTTCCCTCTTCCTTAGAGCGTACAGTTTTATAACTTCCGCTTCTCTCTTCCCCAGAGCATACAGTTTGATAACTTCCGCTTCCCTCTTCATCAGGGCGTACAGTTTGATAACTTCCGCTTCTCTCTTCCCCAGGGCGTACAGTTTGATAACTTCCGCTTCCCTGTTCCCCAGGGCATACAGTTTGATAACTTCCGCTTCCCTCTTCCCCAGGGCGTACAGTTTGATAACTTCCGCTTCCCTCTTACCCAGGGCGTACAGTTTGATAACTTCCGCTTATCTCTTCCCCAGGGCGTACAGTTTGATAACTTCCGCTTCCCTTTTCCCCAGGGCGTACAGTTTGATAACTTCCGCTTCCCTGTTCCCCAGGGCGTACAGTTTGATAACTTCCGCTTCCCTCTTCCCCAGGGCGTACAGTTTGATAACTTCCGCTTCCCTGTTCCCCAGGGCGTACAGTTTGATAACTTCCGCTTCTCTCTTCCCCAGGGCGTACAGTTTCCACGTGTCGGCCGACGGGCAGATGATGCCGGTGCCGTTCCCTACCGACGCACTGCTGGGTCCGGGCATCCCGCGGCACGCCCGCCAGATTAACACCCTCAGCCACGGTGAGGTGGTGTGCGCCGTCACCATCTCCAACCCGACCAAGTACGTCTACACGGGCGGCAAGGGCTGCGTCAAGGTCTGGGACATCAGCCAGCCCAACGCCAAGACGCCCGTCTCCCAGCTCGATTGTCTGGTGAGTTGGGGATCCTGGTGGGAAACTGTGGGAAGCTCTAGTGGGTTTGTTTGGCAAGAGATGCAGCACTAGTAGTTGCTTGATGAAATGGTCGTGTACAGATGGCACTGCTTGGTTTTCATTTGTGTTGTTACCCATCAGCTATTTCTATTCGAGTTGGAATGATTTATTTTAACTTCCGGAATGCTTTGCTATGTCGATGTCTGGCGAAGACGTCCATAAGTATTTACAGAACGAATGCAGGCGAGAGTTTCGGGTTCATACACGAATTTGCCTGACTGATTTGACACATTATCATTATCAATCATAATCTGTGTTTTTGTGTGTGTTTTCAGCAACGGGACAACTACATCCGCTCGGTGAAGCTGCTGCCTGATGGAAGGGACCCTGATGGTGGGCGGTGAGGCCAGCACCCTCAGCATCTGGGACCTCGCTGGGCCCAGCCCTCGCATCAAGTGTGAGCTGCCGTCCTCTGCCCCGGCGTGCTACGCGCTGGCCATCTCTCCAGACTCGAAGGTGTGCTTCAGCTGCTGCAGTGACGGCAACATCGCCGTGTGGGACCTGCACAACCAGCAGCTGGTGCGCCAGTTCCAGGGCCACACGGACGGCGCCTCCTGTATCGACATCTCGTCCGACGGCAACAAGCTGTGGACCGGCGGCCTGGACAACACGGTGCGCTCCTGGGACCTGCGCGAGGGCCGCCAGCTGCAGCAGCACGACTTCAGCTCGCAGATCTTCTCGCTGGGCTTCTGTCCGACCGGCGAGTGGTTGGCCGTCGGCATGGAGAGCTCCAACGTCGAGGTGCTGCACGTCAACAAGCCCGACAAGTACCAGCTGCACCTGCACGAGAGTTGCGTGCTCTCGCTCAAGTTCGCCCAGTGCGGCAAGTGGTTCGTCTCCACCGGCAAAGATAACCTGCTGAATGCCTGGAGGACGCCATACGGCGCGTCAATATTCCAGGTGAGAGCTTCTGCCTACTTCTGCTGCAGGCCGCGCCTTTATTTACGAAATGACAACGACGACATAGCTTTTAGAGTTGCGCTGTAAATTGTGTGTGATTTAGTTTATGTGCATAGTAGGCAAGAAAACTATGCTTTTTACGGGATAAGCAGCATTGCTTTATTTCATAATATCGAGTGGGAATGTTTCCCTTGTTTAACATGTAAGGCTTGAATACAATGCTTAAAAGTGAGCTTTCCGTTTACTGGTTTTTTACAACTGTTTTTATAATACCAAATAAATGTATTAGAATAGGATGATTAAAACGACAAATTAACAGGACTGCGTTTACTTACCTTCCCTAACCGTCTTCTGTCCGCTTGCCAGTCCAAGGAGTCCTCATCGGTGTTGAGCTGCGACATCTCTGCTGACGACAAGTACATTGTCACCGGCTCCGGAGACAAGAAGGCCACCGTTTACGAAGTGATATACTGAGACAATCGCCGCCGGCAGCGCCCCTAGCGGCGAAGCGTCGAACCTCACCAGTGATACTGCGCGCGCTTGGCCGCTGATCTAGTCAGGACGTACAATTCTCTCACCATGGATGGACTAATCAAAATACGTCCTATTTTTGTGTCGCTGTGCCGTGGTGTGGCGACATATTCGCGCCTCTGTGCGTGTGTGTGAGTGCGCATGCGTGTGCAGATGCGCGTACCTACTTTGCGCGTGCTATGCGTACGCCGTGCCCGTGCCCGCGAGTGTGGTGCGCTGAACGGTGTTCCTCGTTACTTACCTTTCTCGCCGATTGTCGTGCGTGTTATTGTACCTATTGTGTGTTGCGGCGGATGTGACCTGACCTGGGGCAGGTCACGCGTTTGACCGCAACTTGCCATGCGTTTGAGTGGTCTGAGTGTTGGTCACTGGCCTATCAGAGGCCATGCAAGAGAGAGAGAGAGAGAGAGAGAGAGAGAGAGAGAGAGAGAGAGAGAGAGAGAGAGAGAGAGGAGAGAGAGAGAGAGAGAGGAGAGAGAGAGAGAGAGAGAGAGAGAGAGAGAGAGAGAGAGAGAGAGGAGAGAGAGAGAGAGAGAGAGAGAGAGAGAGAGAGAGAGAGAGCCGACCCCGGTACAAATGTCGGATTTCTCCCGGGTGGGGGGGGGGGGGGGTACCTGGTTGTCTCACCAGTGTGCCCTCGAGTTGTGCGTGTGCGTCTGTTCTGCTGTAGCGGAGATCAGTGTGCCCTCTCCCGTCCTCTTGGCCGGGGTCATCCTCCCCTCCCTGGCCTCCCCGTCCCCTGGCTGATCGATCTCTCTGGGAGTGAATGGCGACCAGTACAAAACCGGCGACCTTGTTCACGTCAGCTGCTGCGTCACGTCACGTCAGCTGCTCGGTCCCTGGGGTTGTCATTTGATGTGGGTTGGATATCAAAGAGCCCATTCGGCCTTCGTCGCTGGAAAGGGATCTAAGCGCGGATGCAGGAAGCTCTTAGGTGGAGATAATAAGTCAAATACGAGGAAATTATCAACCACCGTCCGCAGTCTTACAGGAAGGCCGTGATAACCTTTCTAGCTGTTCTTTATTTTGGTCTGAATATCAAATGTGTTTTATATTAATGTGAAAACGACGATTGATATTCTTGTAGTTGCCAAAAGTGGCAATGTTTTGTCAATTCATGTTTGTTTTTCATTCAACCCTAACCACAGTCCACATACATAAATTCACAAAATGATATGGAAAATAGCGTTATTTGGGGTAGTTACTAATTCTGTCTTCAGTGTGGAACTGGCGTACTTTGTTGTTATGACCTTGATGGCGCTGATGCAGGGACAAAATATTGTCATGAGCTATATCACTCATTCAAAACGAACTGTCGAACTGTGAACCGTGTAAATACTGTGACAAGTCAGAAATCATGGTCATTTGGTCATTTGCCCCTGCTTTGCATATATAATGACATCTCCCATTGTCATTTGCCCGGTAGCAGTCGTCACCCCGCCCCTCTATCCTGCTTCCGTCCTCTCCCCTCTCCTCCTTCCTGCCCCCCGCCCCGGCGGTCGGGTGGTAAATATACCCGCTCCCACCCCGCCCCTGGCACCCCCGCCAAAGATTGTTGATGTTATTTTAGATGTGTCGCTTGCGGCTGCCAGCGAGCGAGTCCTGGTCCGTGCCAATATAATGGAGACACCACAGCGAGGCGTTTGTGCCCTGATCGCGGCTGTCGCCCGCCCGCCCCGCGTGACGGCCTGTGAGATGGATCAGACGAGGAGGGAATGTGGCGCAGCTCGCCGCCGTCAACAATCCTGGCGCGCCACACTGCGTCGCGCTGGGTGCCTGAGACGACACAATCTGCATTCATGTGCTCGACGAAGATTGTGCTGAGGCGTATCCGACTTGGGCGGCACACATTTATCACGAGGTTACCAGCGGCGCCAGCTTCAAATACCGCCGCCTGCCCCGGGGGGCTCAGAGCTCATCGCGTCAGGGGTCACAGGGTCAGTTTCACGCGCTGCCGCCTCCAGCGCCCGAGGCTATCATTCAGCTCGATTGCCAGCCGCTCTCCTCTGCCCATGAGCCGGGAGAACTGCGCCCCAATCGGCTCACATTCGAGCCAAGTAATTATTTGCCGCCAAGGGCTCGCCGCGGTGGAGCATAATCGATATGGGAACCAGAGGCCAGAGCAGCAGCTCAGGAGTCCGCCGGTGGATGAGCTCGCAGAGCCGCAGTTTCAGCCGGAAATTCAGCCGCACGTGCCCGTCAAACCGAATGGTCCTCGGGCCGGCCGGGCGGCGGCCGCTACTTTGAATTGGTAAAAGGTTTCTTTTGATGGCCTGCTGGAGTTTGCAGAGCTGCGGCAGGCGTTGGCCAAACAGGCAGCCCCGATGGAAATGACGGCTACTTGGAGCCGCGCGGCGTAAGCGCCAACCCTTTGTTCGTGGTGAGCGAGCGACTTCTGCCTGGGTACTCGTCTCCGATCAATACCAGAGTCAGACGAGCTGCCAGTCGGAAGAGCCATTGATTGGTTGCGTGCAACCATCTTTTTGGGTGTATTTGCGCAAAATGCTATTTATTTTGTTGACCTACACGGCCCATGTGGGGTGTACCCCGTGGGCTGACTCCTGATTCGCTCAACACCCCACGTGGGGTAACGCCATTG
Organism: Chirona hameri; assembly: GCA_036785665.1. Lineage (NCBI taxonomy): Eukaryota > Metazoa > Arthropoda > Thecostraca > Balanomorpha > Balanidae > Chirona > Chirona hameri. Next base: position 2,391 of record JAXIVJ010010766.1, on the reverse strand, counting down.
GTCGACGCGTCGACCAATCAGCGGTCGCGTTACAAAACTCAGCGTTCCCACGTGGGGTTCGCCGACCTGGCCCCGTAAACGAATGGTGGAGAGGAAATTGGGAATCTAGCCGGGTGTATCTACGCAAAACTCGGCAGATGGAGGGTGGATAGAACCGGGACCAGCCGACTGGGACCGGGCCGCTCCAATGGCCGGCGGAAACGGCACCCGGGGCTGGCGGATAGTGCTCCACCGCCGCCGCCGCCGCCGCCGTCACCACCACCGCCGCCGCAGCCCGCGGTGGTGTCGGCGACGTATCTCTACCGAACAGGCCTTCAGACAATCGCCACTTTTTACACCCGATGCTTTCTGGTCAGCCGGACGGACGTAAAAAGCGGACGGCGCGGCCACGACGTTCCCTGCGGCAGGTCCACCGCGCCGCGCCGGCAGTCGGCGGTTGTTCCACCCCGCTCGCAATCAGCTGACGCGGCGGCGTCTGCGGCGCGCGGCGGGTGAAAGGCGGCGAGCAACGGCGCGGTGGGGCGCCGCGGGCGGTTACCGTGGCGACCATGAATCACGGACGCGGAGATGGGCATTGTTGGAGAGCCGCCTGACCTTCCCCAGATCCTCCGCGGGCACCGCGCCTCACGGCGGGACGCACAGCCGCTCCACGCCAGTCATTCAATAGAATAGATACAGCCGCCATCAAAATACATTGCTAATTGGACTTTAGAGGTCGGTCCCAACGTGTATGCCATAATAACATTAACCTCTCAGCGCCGGCCGCGCGCTATTTCTTTTCAGGCCAGCCAGCCGGCTCGGCGAAGCGGAACAAAAACGGGCGGCACTGATTGGTCGAGCGTCAGCCAATGGCGTGCCGCGGATCGCACCCCACGTGGGCCGGGCCACACAACACGGGGCCGCGTGAAATGATTCGGAATGGAGCTGAAGACCCGGGGAGGACATGATTTATAATAGGGTCAGCTGACTGGGCCGGGGGACGGGCGGGACGGAGGGGACGCGGTCACACAGCCGCTGGTCCGTGGATCGCGAGGGGCGCGGGGCGAGCGGTTTCCGGTGGTGGCGTTCGAGGCGGAGGCGGACCCCGGTCTCAGATCGATGTGCTGCCCCCCGCCGTCCGCCAGGCGGCAGGCCAGTCGCTTACCGCACGTGCATCGCTCCGTGCGCGCCGAAAGCAGCGCGTCTCGGCGCATCGTTTCTTCCGCCGCGCCACGCCGCGTCGCTGCGTCACCAATCGCCGCAGTCGCGCGCGTCTGCGGCGGTGCGTCACAACCGCCTCGTTCGCCGCGCCGCGCCACTCATCACCGTAACAGGCCGCTGTCGATGTTCGCTTCCCACGCACAATAGGCCGAATAATGGACTTTTTACTCGTGCACGGCGCGGCAATTTTCGAATCACTCGAGGCGTGTAATCAGGATGGAGCGTGACGCCCGGTTCTCGCGCGGCGGTGCATCGCGGCCCGACACGCGGGAAGCGGGCTTTTTGTGCAGTCGCCGCGCGGTCGCGGCCATTTGTTTTTGCCGCGGGCGGTATGGCGGCCGGCCCGATGGCCGTTTGTTTTCGTTAGCGGCCGGGTACCTCCAGCGCGGAGATTTACGTTGTAGGGAGCAGCCCGAGACATAATGATCCGGCAGTGTTGCTGAGCTCGCGGCTCGCGGTCTCCTGGCTCGCGACTCGCGGCTCGCGGCTCGCGGTCTCCCGGCTGCCTCGGGCCCAGCCAACTGTCGAGGGAGAGGGTGCATGGTTTATTCAGCTGGAATGGAAAAAAAACGGAGTGTCGCTGACGTAGAAAAATCACCGTTGATCGAAGTCGTCGAGTGGCAGGACGCTCCGCGTGCTTTGGCTCGGTTTCCTGCTCTGAGACAGGGCCAGAGTTGCCGGAGTTGAGTGTTTGGTGAGAAAGCAGTGGGTACATTTGGCGGGCTCCACCCCGAGCTTCGTCATGATTTACCAGGCGTTCTTCAAACGAACGACTGGCCGCGAGATAGCCTGTCGAGTGATGGCTCCGTCAGCGACAACGGACTGCGATCGATCGCTGTTAGAGTCGGTTGATATTAGCGTCGGCTATGTTACGATATCCGCTAATTCTGGTGTCTCAGTGATGTAGGCAGAATGCTATGCCCGGCTGTCCAACTAAATGACGAAATGTTGTCGTTGCTTGACTGGACGAGTTGTTTGCCCGGCGTAAAAATGTTGTACTTCTGTTAACAACACAGTTGAGTTGAACGAAGGAAGTGCAATGGCTTTGATCTTTTCGTAAAGAAGGCCTGCTTGCAAATTTCTGGCCAGCTTGTGGTACAATCCCGTGAGGTTGGCATGTTACATGGCTCGCGTACATTGTTACTGGCTGCAGAACAAAACGGTGCGGATACCTCCGTTACCCGTTAGACG
>JAXIVJ010010765.1:0-45996 GCA_036785665.1 Chirona hameri | reverse complement strand
CTTCAAAGAAGTGTGCCACGAGGAGGGCGTGGGGTGGCATTCACGTACCCGAATACGATATCGAAAACCTTGATAAAAAACAAACCCAAAAGTGAAAAAAACACTGGTGGTTTATACGATCCCATGTAAGGTGTGCCCCTAACACATCTTATGTAGGGGAAACGGGAAGGAGTTTAGAAAAAAGGAAATACGAACACCAGAGGGACATGCGAGTAGGGAATGAGAAAAGCGCAATTTTTTTGTCATGTTAGGGATTATCAGCATTCACTAGATTTCGACCAAGCCAGAATCGTGTTCAGTTCAGATGATTACATCAAACGCCGTGTGTTGTAGAATCAGCATTAATTAGTACAACACAAAATATGAATCTGTCACTGGGCCATTTCGCTTTCAATAAAGTGATATCGGGAATAATTAAAGCGAGGTTTTGCAACGAAAGCTCCACTTGAATTGTGTCAAGCGCGTGTGGTGAAAAAACAATGTTTTGTGAATATGTAAAACTGCTTCGATGCTGTGCAATCATGAATGTAAAACTTTGACAAGGGGTCGAGATGATCCGAAACTGTTAGTTTGAATACATGCCTAATTTCTGACTCCGAAGTGTGGTTTTTAGATATATATATATATATATATATATATATATATATATATATATATATATATATATATATATATATATATATATACATATATATATATATATATATATATATATATATATATATATATATATATATATATATATATATATATATATATATATATATATATATATATATATATATATATATATATATATATATATATATATATAAAAATATATATATAAATATATATATATATATATATATATATATATATATATATATATATATATATATATATATATATATATATATATATATATATATATATATATATATATATATATATATATATATATATATATATATATATATATATATATATATACTATATACATACATACATACATACATACATACATACATACATACATATATATATATATATATTATATATATATATATATATATATATATATATATATATATATATATATATATATATATATATATATATATATATATATATATATATATATATATATATATATATATATATATATATATATATATATATATATATATATATATATATATATATATATATATATATATATATATATATATATATATATATATATATATATATATATATATATATATATATATAATATATATATATATATATATATAATATATATATATATATATATATATATATATATATATATATATATATATATATATATATATATATTAATATATATATATATATATATATATATATATATATATATATATATATATATATATATATATATATATATATATATATATATATATATATATATATATATATATATATTATATATATTCCGGTTTTTGAATAAGATTTGAAAATGTTTTTTTGTGGGGGGGGGAGGGGGAGCTCCACAAAATCGAAATTTGCAAACATTCAAAAACTGGAATATATATTAGAGAACCAAGTATGGACAATGCCCAAACCGAATTTCAAAGCAATAGCTATATTTTTTACTGGCTTAAAGCTCCCTAAGTACGATAGGTCTGTATTTTGTATTCGACATTTCCAAAGATGCCCCCGAGGGAGGCCTCGCCATACCGACCGGTTGATTGTAGGTATCGGGTTTGGGATTTGATGTCTAGAATGCTGCCCCTTTTGGTTGGAAATATGTTTTATAATCCTAATTGTTTAATTGTATATCTGTATTGTTCAAAGCCACCTCATTATAAAGCACCACATTGTCGCATCGTACCAGCTAAAAATGTACAGCTTTAGCAGGAAATTCAGGAAATGGAAAATGTCACGATCGCGTCCCGCATGTGCATGTGCTTATCGACAACACTGCGATACTAATTTGATTCATATCAATATCATGCCGATTGCCGATATCTACGAATACTTCCCGATACCGATACCGATACCGATACCGATACCGATACCGATACCGACAATAATATTTTATAAGAAATTGCATCTCTAATTCTGCCATTTTGTCATTGTCAGAGCATACTCATGCACTAGATTTCCATGTTTTGAGTATGCACACCTTTCTTTAAAGGTTTTCCCGGGTTGAAGTAGATGGGAACAGAAACAGCATTGATCATTGCCTGAAAATCGCCTAGAAACCCGATCTGTAACGCGGAGTGGCTAAAGTTAGCCGATTCCGGCTAACTTTAGCCACCTCGGAAATTCTAAAAAATAACAACTTTTAATGCACATAATCTCAACTCTGCAACCACCATGCAATGCAAAAACGCAAACCGGACGCACCAGGCTGTCCATCAATTTTGCCTCATACATATTTGTAATTTGTGGCATTAATAAAAACAGGGCACACCAAAATGTCACCAAAGTATGCTAAGTTACCCTGAATGACGGTATAGCTAAAGCAAACATGGAGGGCAACCAGCAGGAGGTGCAGGGCTACCAAGTGATGGAGGAGAGCGGGGAGGCAGGACAACCGACCTCTGAGTCGGAGCAATCAGCCTCAGCCCACGGCACCTGACACAGCAGCAGTGACACCGACAGGCCAGCAGGGCGGCGGGCAGGACGGCAGGGAAGACCCGGAGGTGCTGGCAGTACACACGTTACGCACACACGCGCGCACGCACGCACGCACGCACGCACGCACGCACGCACGCACGCACGCACGCAGGCACGCACGCGCGCACGCACGCACGCACGCACGCACGCACGCACGCACGCACGCACGCACGCACGCACGCACGCACGCACGCACGCACGCACGCACGCGCGCAAGTCTGATCTGTCCACTCTGCGACCAACCAACACACATAATAGCCGAGCGGTGAGATGAAGCCTGAAGCTGAGGTACCCAGGGTCCAAGCTTGAAGATTTGATTCAACTCAGAGATACGACCAAGTTCTGAATCGAAACAAAATCCGGTTGGGCATGAAAATAATTTCTTCAATTTTGAATTTCAAACTTCATTCAAATATTACTGGTATCAGTGGTGCATACATGTTCTATAACAAATTCATTGAAGTGGGATTCTCAAGGAAAATGTTTAAATATTTTACCTAATGTGTTCGAAAGAAAGATGCCATCAGAGCAAAAAGTACCTGAATCCGAATTATTTTTCATTATCTTAATTTAATAAAAGACAACTGATTTTAAAAAACAAACTAAGAGATAATAGTCCTAAGCTCAAATGGAATTAAGTGTTAGCCATTTGGGAGGTAAATATAATTCACTCAATCTGAGAAGACACAATTCAGAAAATGACTATCCTTCATTCAAAGTTTACCATGATTTTCCCAAGGGAACATTTTGCAACTATCAATTTCAAGTCAATACACATTTTGGATGTCATTCCATACTGATGTGATTAAATTTATGGAATGAGTTTATAAAAATATCTTAAATGACATATCTATACAAATACAAGAAGAGAAGGGCTGATTTTATCAATTTGTGACACATTGATAAGGTCGATAAGAGTTGGAGAACGTTTAGCAACTTGTTCATCGTAAAAAAGTTGTACAAAATGATCATTTGTGCTAATAATATATTATTTTAATCAAAAGAAAAGCCGAACAATTCTAACGTGTTTCGATTAACAAATCAACATCAGAGAATGATGAAAACATCACAGTTTTGCGTCAAAAACCAAGAACACTGTCACGAGTCAACCACTTCAACACGTCCTCTGGTGGAAACATTTCATCGCTTACGTACTAAACACTGTCGATGCATTGTTATACTGACATACGCTGTCATAACCGTTTACTCTGCAAATCATACACTGCTAAGTCATCTCTCGTACAAACAACACCCTAAAAAAGAGCCTTGTGACTTCAGCTCTTACTCTCCCACCCTGCCCCGCTGGACATAAACACTGTCATACGTGTGCAAATGGACTGAACGGAGTTTGGACTACACGCATGGCGATTTACAAAATCACTTGTCTGGCGTGTAGAAGTATAGGGATACAAGCCACCTATATAGGGCAGTCTAGAACGTCCCATAAGGGTCCGATTTAATGAGCATCTGGGTGACGCTCGTCTTCGGAAACCTGACACCGGTCTGGGGGACCACACCCTAGAACAGCATACGAATATGGACAATAAAGAAATAAATAGCAACTTTTACATAGATATCCTCACCACTAAAGAACATGAAGCCGACCTGCGCATAGCTGAATCTGTTTATAGTAGAGAAAGCAACCCTACTACGAACACTAAATCCAGGTCTTGGTGCCTGACGAAACATGTGATTTAGCTTCCCGTTGTTTTTTTCTCGACTTTTAGGAAGCTTTAATAGTTTACGGCTCAATTGAGTCGGTATAAATGTGTAACCACAAATCTTCTGTTAGCTACTTTCAACATGACTCGTATACGTTACGGTGAATTATTATTATCTATCGATTGTCTTACCTTGTTGTGCTCTTGTACGAGAGATGACTTAGCAGTGTATGATTTGCAGAGTAAACGGTTATGACAGCGTATGTCAGTATAACAATGCATCGACAGTGTTTAGTACGTAAGCGATGAAATGTTTCCACCAGAGGACGTGTTGAAGTGGTTGACTCGTGACAGTGTTCTTGGCTTTTGACGCAAAACTGTGATGTTTTCATCATTCCCTGATGTTGATTTGTTAATCGAAACGCGTTAGAATTGTTCGGCTTTTCTTTTGATTAAAATAATATATTATTAGCACAAATGATCATTTTGAACAACTTTTTACATTGATAAGGTCATTAGATTAGGTAGCAGGTGCTGCCATTTTCTTGTCTAAACACTCCAACCCAAAAATGTCAGCTGTAGGAATGCAATGCATTGAGCATGAAGCATGAGCTGACTGAATAATTTTCAATAAGTTATTATCGTCATTTGATACTAGACAATACAAAAGTAGATAGCAGGACCATGCTGGCTGTTGAAACAGGCAAATGTATCAAGCAAGCAGGAAAGCATCAGCTCGATCAGGTAATTTTCATCTAATAATGTCTTCCATCCTGAAATGGTCAAATGATTATATAGTGCCCAGGGGCGCAGCCAGACCTTCGGCAACGGGGGAGGGCACGTCATCCCCAGGGGACCTCCTCGGCCAAAGGCCCTCCCCCCCAAAAAAAAAACGCGAAATGGTATCTCCTCGGCGGATTTAGGCCTCTATATTTTTCAGGGGCCCTAACTTATGGGAAAAAAACATCGGACAGACCCATGTTGAACAGACCCCATGCGTAGATTGACTGATAAATACGTAGTCTAATACAAACAAATGCGGCAACTGACTCCCTTTGACACCATGTGAAGTATCAAAGCGCACCGACGTGGGGTGCGGAATGCGGATATCCGCCCACCTGAAGTTTTCGTAAATATTGGGAAAACGGCGGTGTGCAGCGCCGCCAAACTTAGCATAGCTATTCGAGCATCAAGTATCCACATTGTGTGTATTTTGTTATCTCGAGTCATCTCAGATCAGGTCAAAAGTTCATGTTAAGTGAACCCACCTCCAAGCAAGTTTTTGAAAGTTTGTGGCCGTGCCAAAGCCACAGTAACTGACAGAGCGGTTTCAAACTCACAGAACATAATTAGGCCATAAGTGCCTACAATTCGTTCATCTTGAATTTTAAATATCGGTGACCTAAGGTCAGATCGATTTCGTGACCTCATCATTATAAGTAAATGGATACAAATGAAAACATGCATAAATCCACAGTAAATGCTTAAATTTGACCAGTTTTCACCAGATACACCATTATTGTGCCATATACAAAGACCCAAGTCACATTTTTGTTCTGTGACCTCTACGAGGTCAACTCCGGTGACCCCGAGGTCACGCGTGGTTTTTTCATCAATAACTCTTTGCCAAATCAAGGTTTTTTTAATGGAGTTCTCAACATTGTGTTTGGCTCGTCGAGACGCAATGATTGATGTAAAATGTGAACTCGACCTGCCCTTGACCTGAGCGTAGGTCAGGTAAATTTGGGGATATTACCCAACTAGGTCATGGTCATACCATATACTATTCGATGCGTCTCGACGGAGAAACACAATGGTGAAAACTGTAGGCATCACTTTATCAAGTCAATACACATTATAAATGTCGTTCCATACAGATGTGATTAAATTTATGGAATGAGTTTATAAAAATATCTTAAATGACATATCTATACAAATACAAGAAGAGGAAGGGCTGATTTTATCAATTTGTGACACATTGATAAGGTCGATAAGAGTTGGAGAACGTTTAGCAACTTGTTCATCGTAAAAAAAGTTGTACAAAATGATCATTTGTGCTAATAATATATTATTTTAATCAAAAGAAAAGCCGAACAATTCTAACGTGTTTCGATTAACAAATCAACATCAGAGAATGATGAAAACATCACAGTTTTGCGTCAAAAACCAAGAACACTGTCACGAGTCAACCACTTCAACACGTCCTCTGGTGGGAACATTTCATCGCTTACGTACTAAACACTGTCGATGCATTGTTATACTGACATACGCTGTCATAACCGTTTACTCTGCAAATCATACACTGCTAAGTCATCTCTCGTACAAACAACACCCTAAAAAAGAGCCTTGTGACTTCAGCTCTTACTCTCCCACCCTGCCCCGCTGGACATAAACACTGTCATACGTGTGCAAATGGACTGAACGGAGTTTGGACTACACGCATGGCGATTTACAAAATCACTTGTCTGGCGTGTAGAAGTATAGGGATACAAGCCACCTATATAGGGCAGTCTAGAACGTCCCATAAGGGTCCGATTTAATGAGCATCTGGGTGACGCTCGTCTTCGGAAACCTGACACCGGTCTGGGGGACCACACCCTAGAACAGCATACGAATATGGACAATAAAGAAATAAATAGCAACTTTTACATAGATATCCTCACCACTAAAGAACATGAAGCCGACCTGCGCATAGCTGAATCTGTTTATAGTAGAGAAAGCAACCCTACTACGAACACTAAATCCAGGTCTTGGTGCCTGACGAAACATGTGATTTAGCTTCCCGTTGTTTTTTTCTCGACTTTTAGGAAGCTTTAATAGTTTACGGCTCAATTGAGTCGGTATAAATGTGTAACCACAAATCTTCTGTTAGCTACTTTCAACATGACTCGTATACGTTACGGTGAATTATTATTATCTATCGATTGTCTTACCTTGTTGTGCTCTTGTACGAGAGATGACTTAGCAGTGTATGATTTGCAGAGTAAACGGTTATGACAGCGTATGTCAGTATAACAATGCATCGACAGTGTTTAGTACGTAAGCGATGAAATGTTCCCACCAGAGGACGTGTTGAAATGGTTGACTCGTGACAGTGTTCTTGGCTTTTGACGCAAAACTGTGATGTTTTCATCATTCCCTGATGTTGATTTGTTAATCGAAACGCGTTAGAATTGTTCGGCTTTTCTTTTGATTAAAATAATATATTATTAGCACAAATGATCATTTTGAACAACTTTTTACATTGATAAGGTTATTAGATTAGGTAGCAGGTGCTGCCATTTTCTTGTCTAAACACTCCAACCCAAAAATGTCAGCTGTAGGAATGCAATGCATTGAGCATGAAGCATGAGCTGACTGAATAATTTTCAATAAGTTATTATCGTCATTTGATACTAGACAATACAAAAGTAGATAGCAGGACCATGCTGGCTGTTGAAACAGGCAAATGTATCAAGCAAGCAGGAAAGCATCAGCTCGATCAGGTAATTTTCATCTAATAATGTCTTCCATCCTGAAATGGTCAAATGATTATATAGTGCCCAGGGGCGCAGCCAGACCTTCGGCAACGGGGGAGGGCACGTCATCCCCAGGGGACCTCCTCGGCCAAAGGCCCTCCCCCCAAAAAAAAAAACGCGAAATGGTATCTCCTCGGCGGATTTAGGCCTCTATATTTTTCAGGGGCCCTAACTTATGGGAAAAAAACATCGGACAGACCCATGTTGAACAGACCCCATGCGTAGATTGACTGATAAATACGTAGTCTAATACAAACAAATGCGGCAACTGACTCCCTTTGACACCATGTGAAGTATCAAAGCGCACCGACGTGGGGTGCGGAATGCGGATATCCGCCCACCTGAAGTTTTCGTAAATATTGGGAAAACGGCGGTGTGCAGCGCCGCCAAACTTAGCATAGCTATTCGAGCATCAAGTATCCACATTGTGTGTATTTTGTTATCTCGAGTCATCTCAGATCAGGTCAAAAGTTCATGTTAAGTGAACCCACCTCCAAGCAAGTTTTTGAAAGTTTGTGGCCGTGCCAAAGCCACAGTAACTGACAGAGCGGTTTCAAACTCACAGAACATAATTAGGCCATAAGTGCCTACAATTCGTTCATCTTGAATTTTAAATATCGGTGACCTAAGGTCAGATCGATTTCGTGACCTCATCATTATAAGTAAATGGATACAAATGAAAACATGCATAAATCCACAGTAAATGCTTAAATTTGACCAGTTTTCACCAGATACACCATTATTGTGCCATATACAAAGACCCAAGTCACATTTTTGTTCTGTGACCTCTACGAGGTCAACTCCGGTGACCCCGAGGTCACGCGTGGTTTTTTCATCAATAACTCTTTGCCAAATCAAGGTTTTTTTAATGGAGTTCTCAACATTGTGTTTGGCTCGTCGAGACGCAATGATTGATGTAAAATGTGAACTCGACCTGCCCTTGACCTGAGCGTAGGTCAGGTAAATTTGGGGATATTACCCAACTAGGTCATGGTCATACCATATACTATTCGATGCGTCTCGACGGAGAAACACAATGGTGAAAACTGTAGGCATCACTTTATCAAGTCAATACACATTATAAATGTCGTTCCATACAGATGTGATTAAATTTATGGAATGAGTTTATAAAAATATCTTAAATGACATATCTATACAAATACAAGAAGAGGAAGGGCTGATTTTATCAATTTGTGACACATTGATAAGGTCGATAAGAGTTGGAGAACGTTTAGCAACTTGTTCATCGTAAAAAAAGTTGTACAAAATGATCATTTGTGCTAATAATATATTATTTTAATCAAAAGAAAAGCCGAACAATTCTAACGTGTTTCGATTAACAAATCAACATCAGAGAATGATGAAAACATCACAGTTTTGCGTCAAAAACCAAGAACACTGTCACGAGTCAACAACTTCAACACGTCCTCTGGTGGGAACATTTCATCGCTTACGTACTAAAACACTGTCGATGCATTGTTATACTGACATACGCTGTCATAGCCGTTTACTCTGCAAATCATACACTGCTAAGTCATCTCTCGTACAAACAACACCCTAAAAAAGAACCTTGTGACTTCAGCTCTTACTCTCCCACCCTGCCCCGCTGGACATAAACACTGTCATACGTGTGCAAATGGACTGAACGGAGTTTGGACTACACGCATGGCGATTTACAAAATCACTTGTCTGGCGTGTAGAAGTATAGGGATACAAGCCACCTATATAGGGCAGTCTAGAACGTCCCATAAGGGTCCGATTTAATGAGCATCTGGGTGACGCTCGTCTTCGGAAACCTGACACCGGTCTGGGGGACCACACCCTAGAACAGCATACGAATATGGACAATAAAGAAATAAATAGCAACTTTTACATAGATATCCTCACCACTAAAGAACATGAAGCCGACCTGCGCATAGCTGAATCTGTTTATAGTAGAGAAAGCAACCCTACTACGAACACTAAATCCAGGTCTTGGTGCCTGACGAAACATGTGATTTAGCTTCCCGTTGTTTTTTTCTCGACTTTTAGGAAGCTTTAATAGTTTACGGCTCAATTGAGTCGGTATAAATTTGTAACCACAAATCTTCTGTTAGCTACTTTCAACATGACTCGTATACGTTACGGTGAATTATTATTATCTATCGATTGTCTTACCTTGTTGTGCTCTTGTACGAGAGATGACTTAGCAGTGTATGATTTGCAGAGTAAACGGTTATGACAGCGTATGTCAGTATAATAATGCATCGACAGTGTTTTAGTACGTAAGCGATGAAATGTTCCCACCAGAGGACGTGTTGAAGTGGTTGACTCGTGACAGTGTTCTTGGCTTTTGACGCAAAACTGTGATGTTTTCATCATTCCCTGATGCTGATATGTTAATCGAAACGCGTTAGAATTGTTCGGCTTTTCTTTTGATTAAAATAATATATTATTAGCACAAATGATCATTTTGAACAACTTTTTACATTGATAAGGTCATTTGATTAGGTAGCAGGTGCTGCCATTTTCTTGTCTAAACACTCCAACCCAAAAATGTCAGCTGTAGGAATGCAATTTATGCATTGAGCATGAAGCATGAGCTGACTGAATAATTTTCAATAAGTTATTATCGTCATTTGATACTAGACAATACAAAAGTAGATAGCAGGACCATGCTGGCTGTTGAAACAGGCAAATGTATCAAGCAAGCAGGAAAGCATCAGCTCGATCAGGTAATTTTCATCTAATAATGTCTTCCATCCTGAAATGGTCAAATGATTATATAGTGCCCAGAGGCGCAGCCAGACCTTCGGCAACGGGGGAGGGCACGTCATCCCCAGGGGACCTCCTCGGCCAAAGGCCCTCCCCCCCCCAAAAAAACGCGAAATGGTATCTCCTCGGCGGATTTAGGCCTCTATATTTTGCAGGGGCCCTAACTTATGGGAGAAAAAAAACATCGGACAGACCCATGTTGAACAGACCCCATGCGTAGATTGACTGATAAATACGTAGTCTAATACAAACAAATGCGGCAACTGACTCCCTTTGACACCATGTGAAGTATCAAAGCGCACCGACGTGGGGTGCGGAATGCGGATATCCGCCCACCTGAAGTTTTCGTAAATATTGGGAAAACGGCGGTGTGCAGCGCCGCCAAACTTAGCATAGCTATTCGAGCATCAAGTATCCACACTGTGTGTATTTTGTTATCTCGAGTCATCTCAGGTCAGGTCAAAAGTTCATGTTAAGTGAACCCACCTCCAAGCAAGTTTTTGAAAGTTTGTGGCCGTGCCAAAGCCACAGTAACTGACAGAGCGGTTTCAAACTCACAGAACATAATTAGGCCATAAGTTCCTACAATTCGTTCATCTTGAATTTTAAATATCGGTGACCTAAGGTCAGATCGATTTCGTGACCTCATCATTATAAGTATATGGATACAAATGAAAACATGCATAAATCCACAGTAAATGCTTAAATTTGACCAGTTTTCACCAGATACACCATTATTGTGCCATATACAAAGACCCAAGTCACAGTTTTGTTCTGTGACCTCTACGAGGTCAACTCCGGTGACCCCGAGGTCACGCGTGGTTTTTTCATCAATACTCTTTGCCAAATCAAGGTTTTTTTAATGGAGTTCTCAACATTGTGTTTGGCTCGTCGAGACGCAATGATTGATGTAAAATGTGAACTCGACCTGCCCTTGACCTGAGCGTAGGTCAGGTAAATTTGGGGATATTACCCAACTAGGTCATGGTCATACCATATACTATTCGATGCGTCTCGACGGAGAAACACAATGGTGAAAACTGTAGGCATCACTTTATCAAGTCAATACACATTATAAATGTCGTTCCATACAGATGTGATTAAATTTATGGAATGAGTTTATAAAAATATCTTAAATGACATATCTATACAAATACAAGAAGAGGAAGGGCTGATTTTATCAATTTGTGACACATTGATAAGGTCGATAAGAGTTGGAGAACGTTTAGCAACTTGTTCATCGTAAAAAAAGTTGTACAAAATGATCATTTGTGCTAATAATATATTATTTTAATCAAAAGAAAAGCCGAACAATTCTAACGTGTTTCGATTAACAAATCAACATCAGAGAATGATGAAAACATCACAGTTTTGCGTCAAAAACCAAGAACACTGTCACGAGTCAACAACTTCAACACGTCCTCTGGTGGGAACATTTCATCGCTTACGTACTAAACACTGTCGATGCATTGTTATACTGACATACGCTGTCATAACCGTTTACTCTGCAAATCATACACTGCTAAGTCATCTCTCGTACAAACAACACCCTAAAAAAGAGCCTTGTGACTTCAGCTCTTACTTTCCCACCCTGCCCCGCTGGACATAAACACTGTCATACGTGTGCAAATGGACTGAACGGAGTTTGGACTACACGCATGGCGATTTACAAAATCACTTGTCTGGCGTGTAGAAGTATAGGGATACAAGCCACCTATATAGGGCAGTCTAGACGTCCCATTAGGGTCCGATTTAATGAGCATCTGGGTGACGCTCGTCTTCGGAAACCTGACACCGGTCTGGGGGACCACACCCTAGAACAGCATACGAATATGGACAATGAAGAAATAAATAGCAACTTTTACATAGATATCCTCACCACTAAAGAACATGAAGCCGACCTGCGCATAGCTGAATCTGTTTATAGTAGAGAAAGCAACCCTACTACGAACACTAAATCCAGGTCTTGGTGCCTGACGAAACATGTGATTTAGCTTCCCGTTGTTTTTTTCTCGACTTTTAGGAAGCTTTAATAGTTTACGGCTCAATTGAGTCGGTATAAATTTGTAACCACAAATCTTCTGTTAGCTACTTTCAACATGACTCGTATACGTTACGGTGAATTATTATTATCTATCGATTGTCTTACCTTGTTGTGCTCTTGTACGAGAGATGACTTAGCAGTGTATGATTTGCAGAGTAAACGGTTATGACAGCGTATGTCAGTATAGTAATGCATCGACAGTGTTTAGTATGTAAGCGATGAAATGTTCCCACTAGAGGACGTGTTGAAGTGGTTGACTCGTGACAGTGTTCTTGGCTTTTGACGCAAAACTGTGATGTTTTCATCATTCCCTGATGCTGATATGTTAATCGAAACGCGTTAGAATTGTTCGGCTTTTCTTTTGATTAAAATAATATATTATTAGCACAAATGATCATTTTGTACAACTTTTTTTACATTGATAAGGTCATTTGATTAGGTAGCAGGTGCTGCCATTTTCTTGTCTAAACACTCCAACCCAAAAATGTCAGCTGTAGGAATGCAATTTATGCATTGAGCATGAAGCATGAGCTGACTGAATAATTTTCAATAAGTTATTATCGTCATTTGATACTACATAGACAATACAAACGTAGATAGCAGGACCACGCTGGCTGTTGCAACAGGCAAATGTATCAAGCAAGCAGGAAAGCATCAGCTCGATGAGGTAATTTTCATCGAATAATGTCTTCCATCCTGAAATGGTCAAATGATTATATAGTGCCCAGGGGCGCAGCCAGACCTTCGGCAATGGGGGGGGGGGGGGGGGGCACGTCATCCCCAGGGGACCTCCTCGGCCAAAGGCCCCCCCCCCCAAAAAAAAAAAAACGCTAAATGGTATCTCCTCGGCGGATTTAGGCCAGGCCAAATACACTTATTTTGCAGGGGCCCTAAAGTATGGAGAAGAAAAAAACATCGAACAGACCCATGTTGAACAGACCCCATGCGTAGATTGACTGATAAGTACGTAGTCTAATAAAACAAAAACAAATGCGGCAACTGACTCCCTTTGGCACCATGTGAAGTATCAAAGCGCACCGACGTGGGGTGCGGAATCCTCCGCCCACCTGAAGTTTTCGTAAATATTGGGAAAACGGCGGTGTGCAGCGCCGCCAAACTTAGCATAGCTATTTGAGCATCAATTATCCACATTGTGTGTATTTTGTTATCTCGAGTCATCTCAGGTCAGGTCAACAGTTCATGTTAAGTGAACCCACCTCCAAGCAAGTTTTTGAAAGTTTGTGGCCGTGCCAAAGCCACAGTAATTGACCGAGCGGTTTCAAACTCACAGAACTTAATTAGGCCATAAGTGCCTACAATTCCTTTATCTTGAATTTTAAATATCGGTGACCTAAGGTCAGATCGATTTCGTGACCTCATCATTATAAGTAAATGGATAAAAATGAAAACATGTATAAATCCACAGTAAATGCTTAAATTTGACCAGTTTTCACCAGATACACCATTATTGTGCCATATACAAAGACCCAAGTCACATTTTTGTTCTGTGACCTCTACGAGGCAACTCAGGTACCACGCGTTGACCCCGAGGCAGGGTCCTAGGATTACTTTGGAGCTGGGATGCAGAGTGGAAAATTCTGGCCAAAAATAAGCATAAAGAGTGGAAAATGCAACCAAAAACCATGTACTCGGCTATATCAATTCCCACTTACCCGCTTACCAGAATTAGTTATTACCTATGCCAATTTTTACCAGTCTTTCCCTCCACAGGCTGTCCCTATTATTGCATGCATAAGTCAGTATCAGGGTTCCAATTATCCAATTCATTTTTAAATAAAGAGTGGAAAATTCAAAATAAAATGCAGGAAAAAGAGTGGAAAAATAGTATCCATAGGGTGTCGTTTTCCACCCAAAATTTACAATGCTAGGATATTGCCCCGAGGTCATGCGTGTTTTTTCATCAATAACTCTTTGCCAAATCAAGGTAGAGTAATGGAGTTCTCAACATTGTGTTTGGCTCGTCGAGACGCAATGATTGATGTAAAACGTGAACTCGACCTGCCCTTGACCTGAGCACAGGTCAGGTAAATTTGGGGATATTACCCAACTAGGTCATGGTCATACCATATACTATTCGATGCGTCTTGACGGAGAAACAATTCTGAAAACTGTAGGCACCACTTTATCATGCGTATCTCAAAAGTTATTCCCTAAAAACAATTCCGCGATTTTTAGAATGTTTCAAGTTCGATGGACTCCCCTGAGCTAACTATCGACCTGAGATGAAATCTGATGGAGCCTGAGTGACACAAAAAATCAGACGTTTTCTTTTCACGCGTAGCTTTTTGTTCTCTTTTGGTTTTCGAGATATAAACGGTTTTTGGTAAGGATACCATATATGGCCGAAATTTTTCCTTTGTTGACCTCTGGTGACCTCAATAATGATCTGACCTAAACAATGATCTTAATACTTTCATAATACCTTGTTTCGAGCTATCTAGCGTTTGTTTATGTTTGCCGCTATGTTGCATGTTTTTTTAATATTAGAGGGCAGGTATCCCCCCCCCCCCCCTGTCGGTTCGAAGTTGGCGTGGACCCCGTCGGTGCGCGGGTTAACAATTTTAGTTGCACGCACATGGCTCCTTGAAGGACCCAGCAGCAACACAATGAAGAAGAGGCAACGCGAAACTACGGGCTCTCAACATTTTACGTTGTCCCGATGGCTCACGTTTGTGACAAATTACATTGCAAACACATAAATTCGAGGTAATTCACTGACGTATAGACTATGGAATGTGGAGGCGCTTTACGCGAAACCATCAGTCATAAGTTTGCAAAGACAACTTCAGAAAACAGCAACGTATAAAACTTCAGTCGAACATTTTGAGCGCTCATGGGCTTATCAAGTAGCTTGTCTTAGTTTAAGGCCACTGGCAGATCCAACAGATGGCGGGGGGGGGGGGGCAAAGAGGTCATGCCCCAAACCACCTGAAATCGGCCACAAATTGACCCATTCCCTGATTTTAAAATAATAATGATGAATCTTAACCAAGGGAATGTTTAAAATAGTCATTCAATACGAAACGAAATTCAATGGCTGACCTTGTACCGGCGCTGCCCGATCAATGACCGGTCGGTTGCAAGTGGTGGGCGGAGTCAAGGGCGGGACTACAGAGCGACCGGACGTTAGTCTATATCCAAGCTCGTATTGTGTTTAACCCGGCAGTCACTGGGGTATATTCTGTAACACGACTCACTGTGGGGGGGGGGCTTTTTTAGCCCCCCCCCCCCCTGGTATCTTCAGAACCAATGATCGCAGCGGGACGCACAAGGCGGCTGCGCGGCATTCGAAAGCGCTCAATGAGATAAGCCTAACGCAAACTTAAAAATGTCAAATTAAGGTCACATGTCAGGTCACGGTCAAGTCAAACGTCAAAATAGAGGTATTTGAGTTTATGGACAATACTTGCCATCCATGGCCTTCGATTGCGCCTATAATCACCCAAAGTGCTGTCAAAAGTATGATACATATCCCACATGAGCTGAAGTGAGATTGTTGGAAAAGATCAAGGTCAAGGTCAGGTCACAAAAGGTCACTACACACAAAATATCTACGAAAGTCATGCAGCACATGTTTTATGGATGCTTTTACGCGTAGAATTCGATAGTGGTAGTCATTTTACCACCTGACTTCATTTACGTGAAGATAGTGTCAAGTTCAGGTCAAGTTTGGGTCACTGAAGGTCAAAATTTGAAATTGATAAATCGAAATGAAAAAACCTGTTTCTATATCAGTTTTATCTAAAACAAACAGTGCTGGCATTTATTTGTCTGTATCCGGTCAATAAAAGCCAAAAAACGCAATTTCAAAATATGACGTCATGATTTACCCATACTTTATATGCCATGAGTCAAAAAAGATATCATTTTGAAATTTTGTATGGTAGTTGCCCATATGTTGTTGTCTGACATATATTCCGGTTTTTTCAATATCTTTGAAAAATGTGATTTTGTGAGCATTTTTTCAAAAAAAGTTTTTTTGTTAATTTTTTTGGGGTCAAAAACCAAAATTTGTGAAATTTCGAGATAGCTGGTTTATAGCCCTTGCAATTTTATACCTTTTAGGGTTTTTGGATTGCATTTTGCTTCAGATACAGCTTTTGTACTTGCTTCGGCTAATAAAATAAAATCGGCTAAACCTTGCTTGGCAAAGTTTAGCCAATTTTGGTGTCAAAATCGTGTTTAGTGACGTCACTAAATTCACTATATCTCAAGAAAAAAATTCTGACAAATTTGTTTCCATTTTTTCTTAAAAGGTGTAAAAATGATGCCCGGAAAGGTACTGAAATTTTGCCATCGATATCTGGATTAGTTATTGAGATATTCCTGATATTCCTAAGGGGGGGGGGGGCTAAAAAAATCCCCCCCCCCCCAGTGACTCGCGGGTTAACATTACGAGTGAATAGAAAGCGCCCTAAATTTTTGTTTGACACTAACCAACTTCTATAATAAAAGTTAGCACAGGGCCTGAAACGTCCATTGCGAGAAATTTGTTCATACCAGTTGATGCATTCAAAAGTTATCGCCGAAAATTAGGGTCCCAAGCGCACTGGCGGATCCAGGGGGGGGGGGGGTGCAACCAGGGGGAGGAGGGGATAACGCCCCCTCCCCCTGGATCTGCGCCTGCCTAGGTTGAGATAGGTACTTCTAGCTCAAACCTTATCAGAAGTATCTGCCCCCTCCCGGATTTTCTCAATAACCTGAAAACTATGATAGATATCAACGTGAAACTTTCAGTACATTATCCTGCATCAAGTCTAAGTCTTCTCCCTAACTTTCAATGACATTGATGCAGCATTTTAGGAGATAATGACGTTTCAATGACGTCATGTCATGCCATTTTTGGTGAAAAAACGATAAATTTTTGAAAAATCGTAGAAAATAGTTTTGAAGCAAATTGCAAATAAAAAAAACGTCAAAAGAAGGGAAATGACATTCTCTTCAAAATAGCTATCTCGGATTTGCGAAATATGGGCTTTTGAATCCCAAAAATAAAAATAAACGGATGAAAAAAAACAAAAAAACATTGTGAATTTGAAAAGTGAATTTCTTAAGCTTGAATACCAAAATAAGGTGACCAGCCCAAATCCGCGGAGGGGAAAAATGGAGGTACTTTTTGCCACGAAAAGATACCCCCCCCCCCCACACACACACACACGCACACGCACACGCACACGCACACGCACCCGCACACGCACCCGCACACGCACCCGCACCCGCACCCGCACCCGCACCCGCACCCGCACCCGCACCCGCACCCGCACCCGCACCCGCACCCACACCCACACCCACACCCACACACACACCCACACCCACACACGGAGAGGCTGGATCTGCCAGTGCCTCCCAACGATCCCCCCCCCCCCACACACACACACACACACAAAACGAGGGCCGGATCCACCAGTGCCCAAGCGGTCTGCCGTGCACAGTAGTAGGCGAATATAAACATAGGGTCAGGCAGGTGCCCCAGTGGCGATTAGGGGTCAGTGCAGGTTATTCAGGCGCTAGACAGGACCCCCAGTGGCAATCATACACTCCAGAACCAGGCTGGGAGCCAGAACCAGGCTAACACAGTAGCCATTTGACACCCAGACGAGGCAGGGCCCTGAAGACGCCCAGTGTCTATCAGGGATTACCATGACCATGTGCTGGCTGGGGCCCCTTAGGCCGACCAACCTAGGCCCCTCAGGACGACCTAGGACCCTCTTAGGTCGGCTGAGGGCCCCCTTAGGCCAGGTGGGTCACACAGGCCGACCGGGCCCTCTTAAGCCTAGCAAGGGCTCCCTCAGGAGTCAGGCCGACTGAAGGCCCCTCGGATAACCAAGAGCCTTAGGCCGACTGTGGGCCCCATAAGCCTAACAAGGGCCCCTTAGGGCAACCGAGGGCACCCCCAGGCCGACAGAGGGCTCCCTCAGGCCGAGTGAGGGCCCCTAAGTCCGAACAAGGACTCTCTTAAAGGAAATAGTTCACCTTCAGCATGGGGTTTTTAACTGAAATAGCAGTTGTGTAGGTCATGTTGAGAAATCCCTATCTGCAAGTTTTTTTTGGCTGAAAAGACTCAAGCAGAAGATATTTGACTTTTTGGCAAAGGAATGTGGCGCATATGATATACTGTACCGTCTGAAAGAGTCAGCTATGCATGGAACATGCGCAAACCAATAATGCACACCATACAATTAATAATGTACAACCTTCTGTCCTGAATTGGCGCGATTTAGGACTATTTCTGAAGAGAAAACAAAATTGTATTAAAAATCTAATAAAATCATGTTTTTAGACATTTTCCAAAGGTGAACTATATCCTTTAAGCCTGGTAAGCCGGGCTGTTTTGGGCCCTTCAGCCGCTCTGCCGCTTCTATATGGGCTGAGCTGAGGGGCCCTCCAGGCCCCTCAGACCAATGGGGGGGGGGGGGCACATGCCCCCTGTGCCCCCCCCCCCCCCCTGACTGTGCCCCTGATAGTGCCCCATAAGTAGCACACCAAATTAAGTCAAACATGAAATTATCTACTTTGACTGCTTGGCCAAACACCTAACATAAACCAGACAGCCTGATTAGCTCAGTTGGTAAGGCAGCAGTCTGAGGAGCAGGAGGACCTAGATTCAAATCCCAGTGCCACCCACTCTTGAAGGTATTGGCTGAGCGCTGAGCAGGTGTCACACTTGTGTACAGAAGTGTGACGCCTGCTCAGCCAATACCCAGACTCCTAGACAGGATAAGTCAAATCATTAAATATTATAATGAAAAACGATGCAAAAACAATCCTCATATTTTCCAAGTTCTGAATGAGCAAGTATATTAATTTATCATTCGAAAAAATGGCAGACACTCAAGTCTCAACTGACCTGAGATTGGTGCAAGCGAAGCAGTAGACTTGAGTTTGTGGTGGGTGCAGTCAAGGCTATGTAAACCGTAAACCGGTGCAGTGCAAGTTGAAGTGATTTCCTTCGTCAGAACACGACTTACTTTAATCTTTAAAAAATATATTAATGGCTATCAAACTTAACAAATAATCCTTGTGGAAAGATAAGAAATGACTAGAACACTGGCACCAATATCACGATCCCACATCGCACGCAGTGGAGGCTGGAGCGACACCGACAGATGAATCACAACAAATACAATGCGCTCGTGTACAAGCCAATGCGGCGAGAATTAAATATTGTCAATTCTAGCGCAAGAAAGACATTTCATGGATGTCGATGAAATATACCGTCGCTAAATTGCAAATCATAATATGAGCCGAAATAGGATCGCCCCAAAACTTAGTGCTTGAAGGATTACTAAGTGCAATTCGAAAGAATATCACTAAACGGCGAGTAAGTTTATAATAATAGGTAGATTCAACTTGGCCGGGATTATTTGGGTTTAACGTGAAAATTTGGCATAGGGATTTGGCCATTGACCGATATCAACAGCAGCGCCACCTTGGGGTAAATAGTAAGATTCCGCACAATTTATAGATGACGCTGCGGTAGGTCATCTCTGCAAAAGCTGCAACGCGTAACCTGCGAGGCTGCGACTCTCCCCAAACTTGTCAGAAATCATCCAGCAGACTCCAGAGCAGGCCATATTTTCGCAGAGCTCACTTCAAACCGTTCGCATTTTTAAAGAAAACGCATTGTCTTAACAAATGGCTTTGCAAAATCAATGCCTATAGGCAGTCACCCTTCGCACTTATATTTAGCCATTCAGCATAATTGTTGGCCATTGTGTCGCGGAGTGCCGCGTCTGACGCTATTTTGGAGTGATTCACAACCAACAAAGTTATAATTTTACACACAGCGCGCGTCGCAGCCTTTGGTCTCCTGCTGCTTGCTGGATGGCAGAAGAGCGCGGGAGTGAATTTCCTTGTATAGGTACCCATGTTGTATGGAATCACTGGCGGGTCCAAAGGGGGCGGCAGAGGCCAAAGCCCCCCCCCCCCCTCCCCACATTCCAAGCTCGACAGGAGCGGCAATAGAAATTAGCCCCACCCCAAAATCCGCTGAAACTGGCGATTAAATGGGTACTGCCTGCGAAAAAAATAACTTCTTGCGAAAGAAATTTGTATTTTTTGCCTCATTCGTGTTTCATCTATTTGGTAGCATTTTGGTAGCAGTAGGGATAGGGAAAGGGGCGCGTCTGACGCTATTTTGGAGTGATTCACAACCAACGTAAGTTATAAATTTACACGCAGCGCGCGTCGCAGCCTTTGGTGTCCTGCTGCCTGCTGGATGGCAGAGGAGCGAGTGAGTTAATTTCCTTGTATAGGTACCTATGTTGTATGTAATCACTGGCGGATCCAAAGGGGGCGACAAGGGCCAAAGCCACATTCAGACAAGCCCACACAAGCCCAACGCACCCCCCCCCCCACTCACACACACACACATTCCAAGTTCGACAGGGGCGGCAATATAAATTAGACCCACCCCCAAAATCCGCTGAAACTGGCGATGGAAATGGGTACTGCCTGCGAAAAAATAACTTCTCGCGAAAGAAATATATATTGTTTGCCTCATTCATGTTTCCTATATTTGGTAGCATTTTGGTAGCAGTAGGGATAGCGAAAGCGGTGCGGATGACGCTATTTTGGAGTGATTCACAACAGTGGCGCACGCAGGGGGGTAAAAGGGGTCAGCTGACCCCCCCCCCCCCCGAAATTTATGAGGGGGCCCGCATCAAAAGGACCCGTATTCTGGCAGGGGCCCGGTCTTGGTAAGGCCTGCTCGAGGCTAGGGCCGGTGTTGGCAAAGGCGTGATATGGGGCCCGGTCAGGACGAGGGCCCGGTCCTTGCATATTCTTGATGCGGGCCCTTTTCTGGTAGGGGCCCGGTTTTGGTCATGCCCGATCGAGACAGGGGCCCGGTGCTGGCAAAGGCGTGGCATGGGGCCCGGTCAGGACGAGGGCCCGGTCACAACAGGGCCCGGTCCTTGCATATTATTGATACGGGCCCCTTTCTGGTAGGGGCCCGGTCTTGGTCAGGTCCGATCGAGACAGGGGCCCGGTCCTAGCAAAGGCGTGAAATGGGGCCAGTCAGGACGAGGGCCCGGACACAACAGGGCCTGTTCCTTGCAAATTATTTGATACGGCCCCCTCCTGATAGGGGCCCGTTCCTGGTAGGGGCCCGATCAAGACAGGGTCCGGTGCTGGCAGATGCGTGATATGAGGCTCGGTCAGGTCGAGGGCCCGGTCCTTCCAAATTATTGATACGGACCCGTTCCTGGTAGGGACCCGGTCTTGGTCTGGCCCGATCGAGGCAGGGGCCCGGTGCTAACAAAGACATGACATGGGGCCCGGTCAGGACGAGAGCCCGGTCACAACCGGGTCATGTCCTTTCAAATTCTTGATACGGGCCCGTTCCTGCTAGGGGCCCGGTTTGGTCAGGCCCGATTGCGGCATAGGCCCGGTGCTAGCAATGGCGTGATATGGGGCCCGGTCAGGACGAGGGCCCCGACGACCGTCACAACAGGGCCCGGTCCTTGCAAATTCTTGATACGGTCACGTTCTGCTGACACGAGTCCGTTCCTGGTAGGGGCCCAGTCTTGATCAGGCCCGATCGAGGCAGGGGCGCGGTACAGGCAAAGACGTGATATGGGGCCCGGTCAAAACGAAGGCCCGGTCACAACAGGTATTGTATTGTATTTAACGACTTCGAGCCATCCACACACATTGTGGCTATTCCTAGCCCGGCGTCACGAGACATAAAACAGTAGGTACATGGGGAAACAGGGAGTTGACATTCATACTCAGATACATACCAGATAAAAAAGGTCCTTGCATATTCTTGATACGGACCTGTTTCTGGTAGGGGTCCGGTCGTGGTCAGGTCCGATCGAGGCAGGGGCCCGGTGCTGGCAAAGGCGTGATATGGGGCCCAGTCAGGACTAGGGCCCAATCACAACAGGGCCCGCTCCTTACATTTTTGTATACGGGCCAGTTACTGGTAGGGGCCTGTTCCTGGTAGGGGTCAGATCAAGGCCCCGGTGCTGGCAGAGACGTGATATGGGGCCCGGTCAGGTCTAATCTCTGGCCAAAACTGGTGGCTAGAGCAAACATGAACTAAATGTATCCCTTTACAACTGATACATATGAGTTTTTTCCCTAGGGTTACATCGAAAAGGTCACGATTTTATAACTTGACCTTAGGTCACCGATATTATATAGAAAATCCGCGATATTCTAGTCCCTAATGACCTCATGACGTGCCATGAGTTTCATGTCGCTCGATTAACCACTGTGCCGGCGGTGCTACCTATAATTGTTTGGTGGTCATGTCATTTGACCTGACCTGACCTGGCCGGGACCCAATTTTTTGCCAAAACGTGGCTTAGCTATTCATTTCAAGTTGCTGAAAGTTTCAAGTCGATATCTATGCGTTTTCTTATTATGGCGGAAAAAAACTAAGGGGGGGGGGGGCAACCTCCAGCGCCTCCAGGGTTAATTACTATTCCGTTCGCGAACGTAGCCTAGCATAGTCTATACGGGACTTTGACGTCCAAAGGCTGGGACTTTTAAACCTGTACGGGACATGAATCTGGGAGGTTAGAAAGGAAAAAACGCCATAATTTGACCCAATCTCTCAAATTGCCTCAATTTCCGAAGAAAAAAACATTATTCATGCCTGGAGAATATAAAGTCCCGTGTAAACGCGGCTTCTATCTACACTACAATTTGCGCATAAGCATCTCAAACATCTGTGGGCGTAGCCAAATAATATTGTAACGCTCAACTTCACCGATGAAATAAAATGCTTCGCTATTTGGCACATGTTACGTTTCGTCGTCAATACTAGGGATGTACCTAGGGACCGTTGATTTTGAGTATCCAAGCCCACCAAAGACAATGGGTAGCAGATCTCCCGAGAAAAATAGTTATTATGACGTTCTAATTATTTTTTTTAATTATTTTTGACGCGATCTGTTCCCCGTGCTTCTCTCATTTTGACCAAACTCCAGAAAGCCTGTGCGCAGCTTCCAGACAGGTATCCAGCAACTGGTTTACACCAGGCCCTGGATCCGTTGGAATTAAGCCTTCCCAAGTCATGCGCGAGACCGTCTCCTCATTTGTTGCGATGCTGTATGTTGTAAAAAAAATCAGCCATGCATCGCGCCAACTGATCACACATACCTGCTACGAAAATATCGTAGCGGTTCACCAGTCACCGCTACTGCGTGTTGTCATTGACCTCATTTCGTCAACTCTTGACAGTTGTACCGCACATCAGTAGCACACGCACCTAAAATTATCAGATCAGTAGCACACGCAGTCACCTTACACGACATTGATTTATCATTTATCAGATCCCATGCTGCAGGGGACCCACTCAAAATCAAGTGACCGAAATCCGCGAAGTTTTCTTTTAAAAAAAACGGGTGGGGGGCCCGCATACAAGGGAGCCCGCTCTTGGGGCTCTGATCCCCCCCCCCCAAATGGAATCCTGCGTGCGCCACTGATTCACAACCAATGTAAGTTATAATTGTACACGCAGCGACGCAGCCTTTGGTCTCCTGCTGCCTGCTGGTTGGCAGAGGAGCGCGTGAGTGAATTTCATTATATAGGTACCTATGTTGTGTGGAATACTTATACGTCTACTAGTATTAAGTAGGGTAATTAGGTTCAGTAAAAAAAACAATGTTCTTCTTTTTGTAGCTGGGGCATTCCACGACAAATCGACAAAAACAAAGTCCAAATTGACGCCGTCATGTCATCGATTTTGACCAAAATTGGTATATGGGGTAACCTGGGGCGCTAAAGTGAGTTGTGAAAGTTGTATTGCAATGCAAGCAGTGGTTCAGGAGATATTGCCTCGGGGATTTGTATAAGGTCACGGCGCAGGTCAATCTTTGTCAGCCCATATGGCGGAGAATTTATGAAGCAATATAGCTGTATTATATGGCATTATAATAAGTAGCTTTTCTTGATTTCAGTAAAGCATTTGACAAAGTCCCCCATACAAGACTGGAGTTGCAACTTAAAATTCATGGGATCAGGGGCAAGATTCTGGATTGGATAGAAACGTGGCTTTCAGGACGCCAGCAAAGGGTGATATTGAATGGGTACCAATCACAATGGAAGGAGGTTCTCAGTGGGGTTCCACAGGGCTCAGTCCTGGGCCCATTGCTTTTTATCATATTTGTGAATGCAATTGAGAACAGTATAGACAGCAAAGTCTTGAAATTTGCAGACGATCTAAAAGTTGTCAGGATTATTAGAGGAAAACATGATCAGGATGTTTTTCAATCAGATCTGGACAAGCTAGTTGAGTGGTCTGAAGCATGGCAGATGAAATTCAATTTGAGTAAATGTAAGATTATGCACGCTGGACGGGTTAGCAGTAAACATAGGTATGAAATGGGCGGGCAGAAAATGGAGCAGATTGAAAAGGAAAGAGATTTAGGTGTTGTGGTAAACAATAGACTATCAGCGTCAGACCAGGTTGTAGAAGCTAGGAAAAAGGCACTTAGAATGCTAGGGGCCATTAACAGAAATGTTTCCTACAAGAGTGAAAAGGTAATAACAAAACTGTATTGTGCATACGTTAGACCACATTTGGAGTATTGTGTACAAGCCTGGTCTCCAACATATGAGAAAGATTGCTGGTTGTTAGAAAGAGTTCAAAAAAGGGCAACAAAAATGGTTAATTGTCTTGGTAGTTTACCTTATGAAGATAGATTAAAAAAATTGGGTATGTTTTCACTTAGATATAGAAGGCTAAGAGGAGATCTAATTGAAGTCTTCAAATTTGTAAATAGTCAGCATTCTGGATATTTAAAGGGTATGTTTGAGTTCAATAGGGAAAATCGAGGTAGAGGTCATCAGCATAAACTCATTATGAAACAAAGTAGGACTAGGCTACGACAGCCATTTTTCAGTAGAAGGGTTGTAGGACATTGGAATATGCTACCAGGGGATGTCGCTGATGCAGTGACACTTGCTTCCTTCAAAATTAGATTAGATAAATACTTTACAGAGAAGGGATTAGTTCATAAATACTCGTGGGATTAGCCTTCTTTTATGCAGGTAGAGTAAGGTGATTTGAAGGGGCGAGACTGGTGGAGGGGGGGGGCGGGTGGGGTGGGGTGGGGTGCAACCTCGGATGGGCCCAAGAGGCTCTTTGTTGCACTTCTCTTTTATGTCTTTATGTCTTTATAATGACAATGAGTTGTTTTATAACATGGTGATGTTGATTTTTTCATTTGCAAAAATTTCAAAATTGAGTAGGTTTTCGAAATTGTACAACTTTTTTGGATACCTTTTCTTAAACGTGTTTTTAATTTTTCGCTATGCTTTTCTTACGTGTAGGGACGTGTCAATTAAGTGCAAAAATACAATTGAGGGATATTCGCCTCCAAATATCTCACATTTTGTCATTTTACACGCTATTTTACATAAAAATATGCTATTCGCTAATAACTTTTGATAGAATACAACTAGAATGGTACGGTAAACATCATTTTGCTGTTCGCATCAAGGCGAATTGAATGCTTTGCAGCATGACCTCTTTCTGACATTTGATGATCTTGACCTTAAATTTCAAAGTTAGCATTTTAAAGAAATTGGATACACAAGCCAAATGTATTTCCTATTTTTACTTTATTCTTGTTAAGTGTAAGGAAGTGTCGTTCAAACAGGAAACAAATAAAATGTATGGTTATTTGTCTTCGAATATGCCAAATTTGGTCATTTTATGTTCTTTTTGTATGTTATTCCCCAATATATGTTATTCCCAATAACTTTTGACTGAATAAAGATAAAAAGGTAAAATGGACACCATTTTGTTGTTTCCGTCAATACGCGTTGAATGATATGCAGCAAGACCTCTTACTAACATTTGGTGACCTTCACCTAAGGTTAATGTCAAGGTGCAAGGTTAGGTTTCCAATTGTGGCCTATGTGGCGATGTTATATATCTTAAAACTTGACTTGTTGCGAGGAATTCGATTGTGCTTAAATAACGCCAGATCGTCGATGGCAATTTTTTAATTCATTTGAATTTGAATGTCGAATAGTAACTTCATAGCTTCCTTCTCGGTGTAAAGAAAGACCGAAAATGTCTCAGTTTGCTTTATAATCATCAACGATCGCGCAATTATTTTAATGCCATGAATTTGGAAAGGTGACCTTGCACCGTGACCTTGACCTTAGGTCAAGGTCATCAAATGTCAGAAAGAAGTAATGCTGCACAGCATTCAACGCGTCTTGAAGATAACAACAAAATGACGTTTACCGTGCCCGTCTAGCTGTATTCAGTCAAAAGGTATAAGCGAATAACTCATTTGTATATCAAATAGCGTGTAAAATGAAAACAAATTGAAATATTTGGAGGTAAATATCCATCATTTCTATTTTTTGACTTAATTGATACGTCCTTACACGTAAGCATAGCATAGCGGCAAAAAATAACCCAAGTCAGCAAAGATAAAAATGTGTGTACCTTTTAGGTCATATGGAGGCCCCAGGGGCCCGGAAAGCCCCAGTGAAATTAGCCCCCCCCCCCCATATTTGGAGGCTGGATCCGCCAGTGGTGTCGCCGCGTGCTTGTTGTAAATATACCGCTTTCACTGGGTGCCGCAGTGTCCTCTCTTACTGGTGGAGGGGGATTTCAACAAGCGTCATTCAGCAAAGCCGAACGTCGTCTAGAATCAAACTTAGCTGATGAGCAAACAAACTGAAAGTGAGATTACGAGTGATTTACGCTCGCTTAGGTCGGTTTTACACATGTATATACAGCAGCTGCGCAGCAGCTGCTGTCCCTATCGCTTGGAGCGTTGATATCGCTTGAGGACGAGGAATTCGGTAGGCGGTTCCCCCGACGGACTCCGAGCTGGGCTGCGTAGGCCACTTAGCCGAGGGCACTGTGAAAGACGTCAGTAATACTTGGAAGATATGCACTGGGCGTGCTGGTATCACTGGGCGTGCTGGTATCACGGGGCGTGCTGGTATCACGGGGTGTGCTGGTATCACGGGGCGTGCTGGTATCACGGGGCGTGCTGGTATCACTGGGCGTGCTGGTATCACGGGGCGTGCTGGTATCACGGGGCGTGCTGGTATCACGGGGCGTGCTGGTATCACGGGGCGTGCTGGTATCACGGGGCGTGCTGGTATCACTGGGCGTGCTGGTATCACGGGGCGTGCTGGTATCACTGGGCGTGCTGGTATCACGGGGCGTGCTGGTATCACTGGGCGTGCTGGTATCACGGGGCGTGCTGGTATCACGGGGCGTGCTGGTATCACGGGGCGTGCTGGTATCACGGGGCGTGCTGGTATCACGGGGCGTGCTGGTATCACGGGGCGTGCTGGTATCACGGGGCGTGCTGGTATCACTGGGCGTGCTGGTATCACGGGGCGTGCTGGTATCACTGGGCGTGCTGGTATCACGGGGCGTGCTGGTATCACGGGGCGTGCTGGTATCACGGGGCGTGCTGGTATCACGGGGCGTGCTGGTATCACGGGGCGTGCTGGTATCACGGGGTGTGCTGGTATCACGGGGCGTGCTGGTATCACGGGGCGTGCTGGTATCACTGGGCGTGCTGGTATCACGGGGCGTGCTGGTATCACGGGGCGTGCTGGTATCACTGGGCGTGCTGGTATCACGGGGCGTGCTGGTATCACGGGGCGTGCTGGTATCACGGGGCGTGCTGGTATCACGGGGCGTGCTGGTATCACGGGGCGTGCTGGTATCACGGGGCGTGCTGGTATCACGGGGCGTGCTGGTATCACGGGGCGTGCTGGTATCACGGGGCGTGCTGGTATCACGGGGCGTGCTGGTATCACGGGGCGTGCTGGTATCACGGGGCGTGCTGGTATCACGGGGCGTGCTGGTATCACGGGGCGTGCTGGTATCACGGGGCGTGCTGGTATCACGGGGCGTGCTGGTATCACGGGGCGTGCTGGTATCACGGGGCGTGCTGGTATCACGGGGCGTGCTGGTATCACGGGGCGTGCTGGTATCACTGGGCGTGCTGGTATCACGGGGCGTGCTGGTATCACGGGGCGTGCTGGTATCACGGGGCGTGCTGGTATCACTGGGCGTGCTGGTATCACGGGGCGTGCTGGTATCACGGGGCGTGCTGGTATCACGGGGCGTGCTGGTATCACGGGGCGTGCTGGTATCACGGGGCGTGCTGGTATCACGGGGCGTGCTGGTATCACGGGGCGTGCTGGTATCACGGGGCGTGCTGGTATCACGGGGCGTGCTGGTATCACGGGGCGTGCTGGTATCACGGGGCGTGCTGGTATCACGGGGCGTGCTGGTATCACGGGGCGTGCTGGTATCACGGGGCGTGCTGGTATCACTGGGCGTGCTGGTATCACGGGGCGTGCTGGTATCACGGGGCGTGCTGGTATCACGGGGCGTGCTGGTATCACGGGGCGTGCTGGTATCACGGGGCGTGCTGGTATCACGGGGCGTGCTGGTATCACTGGGCGTGCTGGTATCACGGGGCGTGCTGGTATCACGGGGCGTGCTGGTATCACGGGGCGTGCTGGTATCACGGGGCGTGCTGGTATCACGGATTCACGGGACCGACATTACTCACAACAGGCTGTAAGAAGGAGAACGAGATGCACCTGACCTGGCTGGGGCCATGTCATGACTGTTATGACAAGTCATGACTGTTATGACAACAGGCTGTAAGAAGGAGAACGAGATGCACCTGACCTGGCTGGGGCCATGTCATGACTGTTATGACAAGTCATGACTGTTATGACAACAGGCTGTAAGAAGGAGAACGAGATGCACCTGACCTGGCTGGAGCTATGTCATGACTGTTATGACAAGTCATGACTGTTATGACAACAGGCTGTAAGAAGGAGAACGAGATGCACCTGACCTGGCTGGGGCCATGTCATGACTGTTATGACAAGTCATGACTGTTATGACAACAGGCTGTAAGAAGGAGAACGAGATGCACCTGACCTGGCTGGGGCTATGTCATGACTGTTATGACAAGTCATGACTGTTATGACAACAGGCTGTAAGAAGGAGAACGAGATGCACCTGACCTGGCTGGGGCTATGTCATGACTGTTATGACAAGTCATGACTGTTATGACAACAGGCTGTAAGAAGGAGAACGAGATGCACCTGACCTGGCTGGGGCTATGTCATGACTGTTATGACAAGTCATGACTGTTATGACAACAGGCTGTAAGAAGGAGAACGAGATGCACCTGACCTGGCTGGGGCCATGTCATGACTGTTATGACAAGTCATGACTGTTATGACAACAGGCTGTAAGAAGGAGAACGAGATGCACCTGACCTGGCTGGGGCCATGTCATGACTGTTATGACAAGTCATGACTGTTATGACAACAGGCTGTAAGAAGGAGAACGAGATGCACCTGACCTGGCTGGGGCCATGTCATGACTGTTATGCGCAGAAAAATAGAGGCGGAATAAATGCAGCTAATACCAGTGTGTATGGTTTGTTTTCTAACGCGTCTTTAAATCGCGAATATTAAAAAAAAACGCGTGGCGTGGCACGTGCCGCGTCAGGGGTGTCGGAAAATGTTGTCCTGCTATAGCTGACAAACGGTTGGACCTATTAAGTTGAAATTTTGTGTGTTTTGAGACCACACTACTGACAATGTCACGCAAGTCAAACTCTGGGTCACACAGCACGTGCGCACGTGCACACCCCTGTTCCATAACTCAGAAAATATCGGGTTTCTACGGGCTCGCTCGTCCTTCGCCGATTAAGGCGTCTTACTGGTAATTCATAATTATTGTCCTCCTGGCGTATTATCTCATAACTATTTAATCACATGCATTTGAAGCTTAGTCCAAGTTTAGACAAAGGCTTGTTTTTAATTATTTCGTTGAAAGTGTATATGAACAGATTGTTACGCTCATTGTCATTAAAGTTGTTTTCTTCGACAGCTGCTGCTGGCCAGCTAATCGGTGTGTTTAGGTTTTGTGTATGTGATCATGAGCCGTGCTCGAAAATGTATACCAAACAATAAATCATAAAACAACTCTTGTAAAAAAACTTTGTAAGGAGGTCAAATAAAAAGGTTTAAAATACTAATTATTGCAATGCCTTACATAACCACAGCGTTAAGAAGACTAAAAGATATCGAATCAAATAGTGTTTATCTCGTCGAGATGCGTCTCCCCATATGCAACATCTGGGTCACCAACACCTGGGTCACCAAATGACCTTGACCTGGGTTATATTTTTACTTGACCCGATCCGGTCTCCATTAGTATGGTTCGCATCGTCTTGACGAGGAAAACACGATGGCATTAAAATTATTGCCCTATCTGTATTAGGTACACAGTTATGCACGGACAACTTTTGGGAAGAAAATGCCAACATGGCCTTTCGCTACCTCTGGAGCCTAAACTATTGACCTTTCTTGACTTTATTGACCTGAACTGGAGCCTAAACTATTGCAAAGTCATAAACTTCGAAATTTGACCTTCGATGACCTCTGGTGACCTCATTATTGACCTGAGCGCAAATGTCACAAGCGTAGGAACAAGGGGACCGGGAGGCCATGGCCGCACCCACTTTTCGTCTTTTTTTTGCTAAAAATATTTGGCTAAATTATCCAGATATACCCAAAAAACAATTTTTCGACAGCAATAGATTTCGATAACATAGACACCCATTTTCAGTATAGGTTGCGAAAGTGGCGCAAAATTCGAAAATGGCGCATGTTGTTATGATATTTGTGCTTCGGGGGGGGGGGGGGAATCTGGCACAGTGGTAAGATTTCTGTGCCGGGGACCGGGGTTCAAATACCTCGGCGGGCCTCTGAAAAATCGTCCCCCCCCCCATATCCCTCGGAACAAACAGGGTGAGAGCTCCAGTTAGCGCTTAGGTCGCAGAAGGATATGGTGCTTGGTCCACTACATTGTGTGCTTCGAAAGAAGAATAGACGTGAGCTGTAAAAAGCTAGGAACTTGGTTAAAATAATTATTTATATAATTAGTAAGTACAAATGTAATGATTATCTCATCATTGCTTACACAACTAGGATAATATTGTCAGTGGTGAATGGTTCGCTCACTGATCAAGTAACGCTGATTTTAGCACATGTTTACATATGAAGCTTCTCGACACAGCGTTGCGTTTTTTGACACAACGCTGAATGACAGGACAAAACATATAATATATTCAGCAGAAGAGTCCTTACAACCAAAATATGCAGTAAGTGATTCCTCGACATGGTCTTAAAAAATGCTATCTCAATTCTCAGCGCTTAAAATCCAATTATGAAAGTGACTGGTTTCCTTTAAACACCGTGTTGACACCCTTGCAAAAGATCACATCCTCCCCCCTTCCCCCCCCCCCCCCCCCAGCTCGAAAGGTTGGATGTCATGGTGAGTCCGTACAAGTTTTGAAACCGTGGCGACGCCACGGATCAGCACGCACGAGCTGTTTGGTCGAATTGCTATTGGCCAGCGCTAACGATATGCTAGCAAATTTGGATTCATATTTCGATATTAGCAATGCTTCTAGTGGTGGTAAGCCCTCTGGAGTCTACCCGATATTTTGTTTGCTACCAGCCAGTTCCTGGAGTCTTTGGAATATCTCAGCAACTATGGTGAATCTGGAGAAATGAAGTCATGGTTCAATTCAGAAAACTCTGTTCTATAGACCAGTGTCAAAAACCCCAAATAAAAAAAGCCAAATGAGCAATGTCAGTAGATACACTCTCGTTAAGATATTTTACCAGCTATAGGGCAAGCCATAGACCATATATATATCCCCTTTCCCAACAACCAGGATGGGCATCGTGATCTTTCTTATTTCACTTACCCGATTTCGCTTAGCCGATGCTGAACATTTAACCTAATAATCTGGCATTATTATATGGGATAGATGTATTGAAGCAAACATATGTGCATGCATGATTTAACTTAATTGTAATATACTGTCGCCAAATATCGCCCAAAGTTATATTATGCCATTAGTGCATTTTAGTCATCGCATCCAAATCCATTCATTAAATATAGAAACAACAGTATGGAAGATTATTTGTTTCAATTAGCTAAATCTGCTGCCACTGCACACAATAGGTACATACACAGACAGTGTCACAGTGTATGTTGTTTTCAGTGCACTGTATAGCCACAGTGCACTGTGCAGTGACAGTGCACTGTGCACTGTGCATTCACAGCGCGTTGGTTGGTGAACGCCGGTCGCAGCGCCGCACAGCACCCGGCGACGTCCGATGTCGGAAGGATGAGCATCTCCGCGTCGCAGCGGCGGGTCCCGAGCTGTCCTGACCATGTTATTACCCAGCTGATCTGATCCGTGCACCGATAGGCGGACGTCGTGGTGAGGTGTAGGCTTAATCCATGACCCCAGACCCTATATTTAATCAGTCTCAGATTATCCTTCAGATCGACATCCGGCCTGTGGGCCGGATCGGTCCCATTGGCACACGCTGTGCCAAAAATATACAGTTGAGAAAGGGATACGTCGATTAAGGCGATGATGAAATGCGTGATAAGAATGATGAATGTTCGATAAATAATGGATAAGCTCTTTGACGAAGAAGGTTATCATTAAAAAACATTGAACAAGGATGTCAAAATATTTGCTAGAACGTGCATTATACAACACAAAATATTGAATGCGATAGTCCAGTGAACGGTTTTTGCAGATGGCACTGATGACCAGGACGATGGCTCGACG
This sequence comes from Chirona hameri, assembly GCA_036785665.1. Classification (NCBI taxonomy): domain Eukaryota; kingdom Metazoa; phylum Arthropoda; class Thecostraca; order Balanomorpha; family Balanidae; genus Chirona; species Chirona hameri. Next base: position 12,713 of record JAXIVJ010010765.1, on the reverse strand, counting down.
CCGAGCTGTGCTGTTGCTTTGGATTCAGATACCGTCTATGGTGTTTTTCGCGTCAACTAATCTGGTGTTTACAAACTCGTCGGAAAACAAAAACGGAGGTCGATTATTGTGAAATATGTTGTCATTGAAAGCAACTGAGATAGCCGTTATCTTTGGCCGTTATTGAAATGTCTAAATTATTTAAGGTCATATTCCCCAAAACTTATCCGTTTTTAAGCAATTGAATTTCGAATTTGCAAAATGGGGTCTAGGCTAGTGCCACCGCTGATTGGCTGACAGCCACTTCACGATTGTTGGTCCTGGAAGTCAGACGACCTGTATTTCTCTAACTTTGGCGAGTAGGTACGATGTAAACAACGGCCAACGGCCAACGCGATAGGTTGCGGTCCAAGTTGAAGTTTTTCGCGGGGTTTGAAGTCTCAGTTATGAATTGATTGTTTTGTTTAATAAATATTAAGCAATGCCTCGCACTCGTCATTGTGTTATGTGCGGGAGAAGACACAGTTCCACAATGTTTGTATTTAAGTCGCCAGAATGGGATTGGGGACTGCTATTTGTTTGTGTGTGATTAAAAGATGTAGCGTATTTTTCTCGATGTTTCGGTAAACTTCCCAATCACAACTTAAATCACATTCCGTCTTAAATCGACCAGTTAACGTTTCGTATTTATTAATTAATATTCTTGATTTTTTTGTGACGTCACAACCTAGTGACTTGTTAGGCGGGACTTGCGGTGTTTAGACACCCCCCTCAGGTTTTTCGAGGATAGCGGAAAAACGGCGGCGCGCAGCGTCGCCGTTTTTTGTACAGCTGTTCGGGCATCAATTGCCCACATTATGTACAAAATAACTCGGGTCATCTCAGGTCAGGTCAGCAGACCAGAGGCCTGTTCGCGACCACCTGCGGTTCGGCAGTTTCCAGCAGGCTTTTCCTCATGCCCTTTCCTCATGCATCATCACAAGCTTGCACTCTATTGAACACTGAATGCCGAGACGCGCCACTTCACATGACATTTCATCCTGCGGTTGCTCCGTGCCAACCGCCGGAACCGCAGCCAACCGCAGCCGTGTGACGTCATACCGTTCGCCCCATCCCCACTTTTAGTTACCCCACCGGCTGCCGACCACTGCTGACCGCCGGAACCGCAGCCAACCGCAGGGTCCGTGAACAGGCCTCTGGTCACGTGACCCCACCTAAAAAAAAAACTTGTGGTCGTACCACAGTCACAGTTTTTGGATGATCGGTTTTACACTTACAGAATTTCATAAGGTCATATATATTTACAATTAGTTCATCTTGGATTTTATATTTCAGCGACCTAAGGTCGGGTCAATTTCGTGACCTCCCCATCATAAGTCAATGGGAAATATTAAAATGCTTCCTATTCCAAGGACACGCAAGATAGCAGTCTAATTCCTTCTATATCATGCTATTATAGGCCATTCTTGATGACCTAGGGGCCATGTTTTTCAGTGACCCCAACAGGGTCAGCCGAGGTCATCCGCGGTCACCAATAGTTATTTGTCAATAACTCTCGACAGAACGACGATGGAGAAGTGAAACCGACACCAGTGTGTGTGTCTCGTCGAGGCACGTCTTCTCATATGCAACATGACCTACTTGGGTCACCACTTGACCTTAACCTAAGGTCATTTGTTTTGTTTAAGTTGATCTAACCTAGTCGGCATTAATATTATTCGAAGCGCCTTGAAGAGACAAACACGATGGCGTCAACATTATTGACTTATCTTTATTAGGTAAAAAGCTATTTGTGAAAGCTTTTGCTAAGAGTAGCCTTTTTGACATTTGATGAGGTCTGGAGCTGAAACTGTTGACTTGAGCTAAAATCTGAGGACACCACGTGGGATTGCATTGTTAAAGAACTTTCGATTGCTTTTTTTCGTTTGTTCCTAGCTATCATAGTTCCCGAGATATTTGGGGGTATTCGAAGCGGAAACCTAAACTGGAAAATCTGACCTTTGATGACCTCTGGTGACCTCAATATTGACTTGATAAAAAAATACACTAAATAACTTCGAATGTGCTTGTTAAGAGCGTTCGAACGCGCTCTTTTGCGTCTTTCTAGCCGTTTTTAGTTTTCAAGTTAGAGAGGAGAAAGTTGTCACCGCCGCGCAAAAAAAAATGCCGCTGATTTTAGCTCAGTTGTGACGTCACAATTACAAGAGCCTGAGCTTAATTGTTTTAGTTTTTTATCATTTCTAAGTTCATTTCTCTGTTTTTTTTTTTTTTTTTATTTACACTATGCAAAATTATCCTTGTTTTTATGAGCCCAACATATTGATACCTTACAAATAGGACCAAACCCCATTGTATGAAACGATTGTGCCATATTTTGGCAGCGTAAAGGTTTTCTCTATAGCTTTCTATAGCTCAATAATGACGTCATCATCCCAAATTTAAAAGCTTAATTTGTATAAAGTTAAGTCACTTTTCGAGATAAAAAATATCACCATCGTTTTCAGCAGCACTTACTTCACATTTTCGACTACAACCAGCGTATATTTGACAACTTTCAGAAAGGTGAAACAAAACCAATGAGGAAAAAAACAGGGATGATGAAAATGAAAAATGAAACAATTTGAATCGGAGTAGGTACTCCACACTATTCTGACAACAGTTGGGATCAAGATAAAGATTGACAATCTGGCAAAAGTTGGGAAGCATGAGTAGATGGTTCTTTTGAACGGAAAGCACACGCTTTTCCTTCAAGGCTCACGTGACCACAAGTAAAAAATCCTGGATTGGCCCAATGTGGCCAACTAGTTAGTCGACCTTGCTCGGTTGAACACGAACCACTGAAACAAGTTCAGCGCATATTGTCTCACATTCCCTGTTCCTGTTCTCATGGTGTGCCGTTCAGGGGCGCAGCCAGGGAGGGGGAGGGGTATGGGGGCTAAAGCCCCCCCCCCCCCTCCGCCCGTCGCGGCTCAGTCCATCTCGGGTCTGAAAGGGGCCATCGTGAACTCAGAATGGGCCCATTTCAGGCCTGATAACCCCAATTTAGCCTCAGAAAGCGAGCATCTCAGGTCCAGAAAAGGTCCATCTCAGCTTTCAGGCCCTGGAAGGGCCCATCCTAAGTCCGGAGAGGGCCCATCTTGGGCTTAGAAAAGGTCCATCTCATGTCTGGAAAGGGCTCATCTTAGGCCCTGAATGGGCCCATCTTAGGCTCAGAATGGGCCCATCTCAGATTTTGAAAGGGCCCATCGTGAACTCAGAAAGGGCCCATCTCAGGTCAGAAAAGGGCCCATTTTAGGCTTTGAAAGTGAGCAGCCTGCATCTCAGGTCCGGAGAAGGCCCATCTCTGTCTGCTCTTAGGCCCGGGAAGGGCCCATTTCAGTTCTGGAGAGGGCCCATCTTAGGCTCAGAAAAGGCCCAACTCAGGTCTGGAAAGGGCCCAACTTAGGCTGATAATGGGTCCGTCTTAAGCTCAGAATGGGCCCATCTCAGATTTTGAAAGGGTCCATCGTAAACTCAGAAAGGGACCGTCTCAGGTCTGGAGAGGGTTCATTTTAGGCTTTGAAAGTGAGCATCTCAGTTCCAGAAAAGACCGATGTCTGCTCTTAGGCCAGGTAAGGGCCCATCTCAGGTCCAGAGAAGGCCCGTATAATTTGGCATGTATAATTTAATAATATTATATTCAGGGCCAAATTATAGCCTTGAAAGGAATTTGTTTAGGTCTGGAGAGGACTGGGAAGGGCCCATCTTTGAGCTGGAGAAGGACCGTTTCGGTAAATTCGTCCCAGAAAGGCCCCAGGACTGGTTAGGGCTCATCTTACCCTTGAACCCTTGAACTCAGACATGGCATGATCAATGATGGCTCACATGCAGACCAGAAAGGGCCATCTCATATCTGGAAAGGGCCCATCAAAGTCGTAGAAAGCCCTGTCTTGAGTTTAGGAATAGTCCAATTTAGGCCCGGAAAGGGCCCATCTCAGGTCTGGAAAAGTCCAATTAGAGGTATTGAAAGGACCCATCTTTAGACCAGAAAAGGACCATCATCGGCTCAGATGCCTGATGCCTCAGAAAGCTGTCCATCTGGCATCTCCGGGGGGGGGGGGGCAAAGGCCCATTTTGCTAATACTTGGAGGGAAAATGCCCCCTGCCCCCGGGTCCTGGGCGTAGTGGGTTACATTAACCATGCGGCGTCAGGCGTCAGCAGTGTACGGGGGACGGGGCATTGACAACATTATAAATAAATACAATGCAAATGAGCTAGGGCAGAACAAAAGCTTTGGTCAAATTAATCCTGGAACCGCTTTTGTCGTCATGATTCGTGATCTCATTGTTTTTCAGATTTGTGTGAGGGGTTTTGGTAATTGGTGGTATCCAGTGGTGGCGGAGGCGGGGGAGGGGGCAGGAGAGACAAGTTCCCCCCCCCCCAACTCCAGCCGAATTGCCCATTAACCCTTTGGCGTTACATGAAAATAATATACTTCCAAAAATAAACTTTGCCCTTCCTAACCCTATGAAGAGCTTCCGCCGCCCCTGATGTTGTCACCCCCTCTGCCCCTTCCCTTGCTAGACCCCACGGCATCACTAGCAGATCCAGGGGGGGGGGGGGGGGGGCAAAGCGGCAATGGCGTCGCCACTGCCCACATACCAAATACAATTAGTAGGGACAAATCCAAGTACACATGTACTTTAACATGGGACCATATTAGGAATGGATGAAAATTTCAAATTTTGCGAATTAAAAAAAACAAAAACAAACAAATTCATGGATTTTTTTTTCGGGGGGGGGGGGGGGCATCAGCCAATGCTAAAGGACCCACTTCGGTTAGCCCCCCCCCCCCTCCCCCGTCGCAAAATCCTGGCTGCGCCCATGGACTGCCATTTAAAGTCCATTGTCTCGTGTATATTCTACAGTGAGATGGGGCACTTTGCAGTGTGCAGTGTACAATGTGCAGTGCAACGTACATTGCTAAATAGACAACTTGATTGCGGTATAACGTTTTATACGCAAAGTCATATTGACAGCAGCAGCAGCATCTGGGGCGTATTCGAGGGGGCATCGGGTCATGACCCCCCTCCTCCTTATTTTAAAGACAATTTAACCAGTTTTTACTCAGGTAATAACATAAGACATGGGAAGGCTAACACGCTGGTGGACGCGTTTTGTCATAAGATAATTGCTCAGCAACTTTGGTTGCAATGTGAAGTTATACACACGAATATCTTCTAACAAAAGGTGCTGAGGAAGTCTCTAATGACGAAACGTGTCCACCAGTGTGTTAGCTTTCCCATGTCTTATGTCATAATTGGTTTGACATTAATACATTACTCAGGTAAGTTTAAGTCCGTTCATGGTGTAAAAGTAAGCGAAATCCGATAACTTTTCAGTGGTACTTTTGTATTTTTCTCCAAACCACCATTTTGCCGATATGGATCGTGATTTTACTTTGCGTCAAGCATGGGCGCGTTATAGTGCAGTGAACCATGTCCAGTGAGCGTTCAGTGGAGGACCGTCCGCCTCCCCCCCCCCTCCACCCCTGCACCTTGACCGTAGAGCACGACCATCACGACTGACGTCCACCAGAACTGTGCAGACGCCCGATCAGCCGCCAAACATGCAAATGCGCGCGAGCTTCGCATACATCGGAGCACGTTTCCAGAGAAGTGTCTTGCATTTCTGGAGCCGGGTGGAGGTAGCACTGTGATTGATGGTGACCAGAGTAACAGAGCTTGTCGAGGAAGGTCACATGCCCTGCTTCCGTATATCAGCATGACCTGGTATTCAGCTGGGATGGCTTACGGGCTTGTCATCGATGCTTGAGCTAAGTGGTTCAAAGAAATAAAATAAGGTCTCAAGCGCTTCTTTATTTCCTCTGCTTATGCAAGTTCCCAGTTATTTTTCTCCGCCCACCAGAGTGATGATCAATGTGCAGCAAGAAATCTAGCCGTTCGACCATAAATATCCAACAGTCGTGCAGGCAAGACCACTAGTTCAATCTGCTGCACGTCCAGCCACTACACCAATGATGTAATACCTGCGAACTGATCTAGTCGACCGACCGGGCTCCCTGGTAGGAGTCGGGCGCACGTGACAGGACTCAGGAGGGACAGCCTGCAGCCATCTCGGGCGCCGCATATCCGTGTGTCTCCCCGTGCGACGGCGCCGGCGTATGATGGGCACCTGACGGGACGGCGTCTGATAGTTCACCTGGCGAGCCGACGCCGCCGCGTCGGCGCCCCGCGCGCGGGTGCCGTACGGCGCCGGCGGGACGGCCCGGACCGAGTGGCGGCGCGGCGCGTGACCTGCAGGCGGAGGCGCACACGACCACGCCGCCGCCGTCCCGCATATCTTACCAAACGCCGGAAATCTCAGGTGTTCGTATACGAGGTCAGGGAAGTCGGCTTGTGTTTAATTTAGTTGCATCAGCGATTGATGCAATAAAGTTGCTCAGTGACCAGAGAAACAGAGCTTGTCGAGGAAGGTCACATGACCTGCTTCTGTATGACCTGGTATTGACCTGGACCTGGTATTCCTGACCTGGACCTGGTATTCCTGACCTGAACCTGGTATTCCTGACCTGGACCTGGTATTCCTGACCTGGACCTGGTATTCCTGACCTGGACCTGGTATTCCTGACCTGGACCTGGTATTCCTGACCTGGACCTGGTATTGACCTGGACCTGGTATTCCTGACCTGGACCTGGTATGCCTGACCTGGACCTGGTATTCCTGACCTGGACCTGGTATTCCTGACCTGGACCTGGTATTCCTGACCTGGACCTGGTATTCCTGACCTGGACCTGGTATTGACCTGGACCTGGTATTCCTGACCTGGACCTGGTATTCCTGACCTGGACCTGGTATTCCTGACCTGGACCTGGTATTCCTGACCTGGACCTGGTATTCCTGACCTGGACCTGGCATTCCTGACCTGGACCTGGTATTTCTGACCTGGACCTGGTATTCCTGACCTGGACCTGGTATTCCTGACCTGGACCTGGTATTCCTGACCTGGACCTGGCATTCCTGACCTGGACCTGGCATTCCTGACCTGGACCTGGTATTCCTGACCTGGACCTGGTATTCCTGACCTGGACCTGGTATTCAGCCGGGATGGCTTACGGGCTTGTCATCCATGTTTGAGCTAAATTAGCAGATGCGCAGATTTATGTTTCAGCAGATTAGCAGATGTGATGACAAAATGCGGCGATAAAATGCACATGGTATCATAGATGCATTCAAAGCATCGCAAAGAAACACGGCTTGCACCTTCTATCAGCATGTTTGTTTAGGTTGCATTGCATATCTTCACATCATGCATGAAGTTGAAAACGTTCGCATGCATCTGCAGAATAAGTTACCGGTTTTAAGCTGCTTGCTTCAGTTTACGGTCTGCGTATAAAACCAGCCAGATTGGGCAAACAAAAACAAGGGTCAGCATGACCAAATTATTTTCCACAGGAGCACATGCGCTTCTTTTCGCCAAGAACTTAATATTTTAGGTTCCTTAATTAGCGTTTTACACTTTCCTCATGTTTTGTGCTCTAACTTAACGGAAAAGGATCTGCTTGCGTGAACTGCTACCACTAAATGACCAGGACATCCTGAGGAAAAACTACCAGTAACAGGCACGTAGCCAGGATTTCGTCCAGGGGGAGGGGCGGCGCCTCGAAAGGGCCCCTTCCCGAGCGTTGAAAGGGCCCCCTTCCCAAGCTTTGAAAGGGCCAAACAAAACGGATTAAAGGCACGTTCTAAGGATGGCAAATGCAGTATGGCAGGTATGGTATGGTCATACCAACTTTTAGGAGCTGGAGTTAGCAAACCACCATATCCAGTTTGGAACCAGCGACACCAATTTGGAATCAGCTATATCAACTTTGAATATTTTTGTTAAGATTAAGACCTGGAACTCTTAAACAAATTGCGCCGCAGAGCTGCGCGAAATTTTGAGTATTATGCCCTGGATATGCTTTCTCATCAATGCGTCACATTGCGTATGGTGCGGACCTCTAAAAATGCCATATTGTGCGTTTAAAAGTGCGGTAAAAAAGTGTTAAAGTGAACTATTTTGCCCAATTATATAGGAAAGTAGCAACATAACACATAAATGCGCCGAGAAACGGACCGTTTTTTCTAACCCGCATATAACTGAATTTGTTGTTAAATTGCGCCGCGGAGCCGTGTCAAATTTTTTAGTTTTATTCCCTGGACAACTTCATTCTTATGTCTTACTGTTGAAAGGCCCAGGGTCCCTTCAGATCGTCTAGGGGCCGTCCGACCTTGCCAACGCCCTTACGACCTGTTCAGGGACTCATCTGGGATCCGCGAAGCGAAAAGACATGATGCTCCGCTTTTAATATTTGTATCGTGGAGAAAGTCCTCTATGTATTTAATCTTCTTCTGGGATCTCTACGTGCTTTTGGCCCTTCCTGTCTGACCAGGGACTCCTCTGACCTTCCAAGAAGCCGTAGAGGTCTTTGTGTGTCAAGGGGCCCATTCGGCCTGTCCAGAGGTCCTTCCGACCTGGCCAGGGGCTGCACTGGCTGCTTTGTCACCCTGCCGACATGTTCAGGGGGCCCTCCAGTCTGGCTAGGAACTCATCCGGCATGTTCAAGGGCTCTTCCGACCGGCCCAGGGACCCTTTCGGTCTAGCCAGGGGCCCTCTGATTTGTCCCGGAGCCCTCCGATCAGCCCAGCGACTCTTCTGGTCGGACTGCGCTGGCTGCTTTGTCGCCCTGCCGATATGCTCAAGGGGCCCTCCGATCTGCCCTGGGGCCCCTCCGTGCTGTCTAGGGGCCAATTCGGCATGTTTAGGGGCCCTTCTTACCCACCCAGGGGTCCTTTTCGTCTGGTCAGGGGCCCCTCCGATTTGCACAGGGGCCCTTGAACTTCCCAGGAGCCCTCTGGTCTCTCCAGGGTCCTCAAGCCTTCTAAGGGGCCCTTCCGACCTGGCAAGGGACTGCGCTGGCTGCTTTGTCGCCTTGCAACATGCTCCGAGGGCCCTCCGACCTGCCCTGGAGCCCTTCCGTGCTGACTAGGGGCCCATTCGGTACGTTCAGGGGCCTTTCTGACCCACCTAGGGGTCCTTTCGGTCTGTGCAGGGCCCATCTGACCTGCACAGGGCCCTTTTAACTTCCCAGGGGCCCTCTGGTCTGGCCAGGGGCCCTCCAACCTACTCAGGGGCCCTTATGGCCTGGCAAGGGACTGCGCTGGCCGCTTTGTCGCCCTGTCGACATGCTCAGGGGCCTCTCAACCTGTCCAGGGGCCCCTCTGTGCTCCCTAGGGGCCCATTCGACGTGTTCAGGGAGCCCTCTGGTCTCTCCAGGGGTCCTCCAGCCTTATAAGGGACCCTTCCGACCTGGCAAGGGACTGCGCTGGCTGCTTTGTCGCCTTGCGACATGCTCCGAGGGCCCTCCGACCTGCCCTGGGCCCCTCCGTGCTGACTAGGGGCCCATTCGGTACGCTCAGAGACCCTTCTGACCCACCTAGGGGCCCTTTCGGTCTGGTCAGGGACCCTCTGACCTGCACAGGGCCCTTTTCACTTCCAAGGGGTCCTCTGGTCTGGCCAGGGGCCCTCCAACCTGCTCAGGGGCCCTGATGACCTGGCAAGGGACTGCGCTGGCCGCTTTGTCGCCCTGCCGACATGCTCAGGGGCCTCTCGACCTGCCCAGGGGCCCTCTGTGCTGGCTAGGGGCCCATTCAACGTGTTAAGGGGCCCTCTGACATGCATATGGCTCTTTTTAACGTCTAAGGGCCCTCTGGTCTTTCAGAGAGGGCCCTAGTGGCCCAAAGGGCCTCTGAAGTGCTCTAAATTCTCTAAAGACCACGCTTCGCGTGGTAAAGAGCCCATGATATCGCGCTTCGCGCGGTCTCGTTGGCCCTTTTCGGCGCGCGCAGCGCGCCGAAAAGTGCCTACGGGTCTTTCTAAAACATGTGGAGTAGGAAGTTACAATGATTAAGTCAACTTGTGGCTGAAGTAATACAAAAACGAATCCTAATGAGTGATTCATTTCAAATCAAACATCCTGTTGCATCCTCAAACATCCGTTTGATTATGCATCAAAACGTAGTGCGTACACCAGAGGAGTGATACTGTAATATCACACACAATGCCGATGCGGTAGAAGGAAGATATATTGCTGTGGCGTCGCAACAAGCGAACCAGTGTATTCCGATGACCCATGTAAACACTGTTCAATTGATCTCTATAGTTACAGGTTTTGGTGCACCTTTGGGACAATATACTCTACTTACTGCATTCCGAGAATGAAAGATGGGCGTACGATATAGTTGTTTGATCATCCATATTGGCAGTCTGCAAAAGTCCATGAGGACAAAGTTCCGCGCGTTCAAGTTTGGGCTTTTCCTCCATGAAATATGGAACAGGAGCACATGACTTTCGAAATTGTACAACCATACTGGTCAATAAAGTTTACACGTATCGAAATATACCCCGCTGATACAGGATGAGACAGACATAAGCCGCGCCTGAAAAGAAACGAAAATAAATTACAAGGCGGTTAAAGCGACAATGATATAATCACAACTTATAAATAATTGCGAACGGGCAATCCGGCCTTGTGCGAAATAGTGACGTTTTTCCATCACGAGCAGTGTTTTTTGACGAAGCCGTCCTTCAGATGCATCACCGTGTCGCGTGTCACTGCACTCATCTGCCTGCCTTCACCATGGAGACCTTGTAGCGGACCAGATTCATCTGCCTGCCTTCACCATGGAGACCTTGTAGCGGGCCAGATTCATCTGCCTGCCTTCACCATAGAGATCTTGTAGCGGGCCAGATTCATCTGCCTGCCTTCACCATGGAGACCTTGTAGCGGGCCAGATTCATCTGCCTGCCTTCACCATGGAGACCTTGTAGCGGGCCAGATTCACCTGCCTGCCTTCACCATGGAGACCTTGTAGCGGGCCAGATTCATCTGCCTGCCTTCACCATGGAGATCTTGTAGCGGGCCAGATTCATCTGCCTGCCTTCACCATAGAGATCTTGTAGCGGGCCAGATTCATCTGCCTGCCTTCACCATGGAGACCTTGTAGCGGGCCAGATTCATCTGCCTGCCTTCACCATGGAGACCTTGTAGCGGGCCAGATTCATCTGCCTGCCTTCACCATAGAGATCTTGTAGCGGGCCAGATTCATCTGCCTGCCTTCACCATGGAGACCTTGTAGCGGGCCAGACTCATCTGCCTGCCTTCACCATGGAGACCTTGTAGCGGGCCAGATTCATCTGCCTGCCTTCACCATGGAAACCTTGTAGCGGGCCAGACTCATCTGCCTGCCTTCACCATGGAGACCTTGTAGCGGGCCAGATTCATCTGCCTGCCTTCACCATGGAGACCTTGTAGCGGGCCAGACTCATCTGCCTGCCTTCACCATGGAGACCTTGTAGCGGGCCAGATTCATCTGCCTGCCTTCACCATGGAGACCTTGTAGCGGGCCAGATTCATCTGCCTGCCTTCACCATAGAGATCTTGTAGCGGGCCAGATTCATCTGCCTGCCTTCACCATGGAGACCTTGTAGCGGGCCAGATTCATCTGCCTGCCTTCACCATGGAGACCTTGTAGCGGGCCAGATTCACCTGCCTGCCTTCACCATGGAGACCTTGTAGCGGGCCAGATTCATCTGCCTGCCTTCACCATGGAGATCTTGTAGCGGGCCAGATTCATCTGCCTGCCTTCACCATAGAGATCTTGTAGCGGGCCAGATTCATCTGCCTGCCTTCACCATGGAGACCTTGTAGCGGGCCAGATTCATCTGCCTGCCTTCACCATGGAGACCTTGTAGCGGGCCAGATTCATCTGCCTGCCTTCACCATAGAGATCTTGTAGCGGGCCAGATTCATCTGCCTGCCTTCACCATGGAGACCTTGTAGCGGGCCAGACTCATCTGCCTGCCTTCACCATGGAGACCTTGTAGCGGGCCAGATTCATCTGCCTGCCTTCACCATGGAAACCTTGTAGCGGGCCAGACTCATCTGCCTGCCTTCACCATGGAGACCTTGTAGCGGGCCAGATTCATCTGCCTGCCTTCACCATGGAGACCTTGTAGCGGGCCAGACTCATCTGCCTGCCTTCACCATGGAGACCTTGTAGCGGGCCAGATTCATCTGCCTGCCTTCACCATGGAGACCTTGTAGCGGGCCAGACTCATCTGCCTGCCTTCACCATGGAGACCTTGTAGCGGGCCAGATTCATCTGCCTGCCTTCACCATGGAGACCTTGTAGCGGGCCAGATTCATCTGCCTGCCTTCACCATGGAGACCTTGTAGCGGGCCAGATTCATCTGCCTGCCTTCACCATGGAGACCTTGTAGCGGGCCAGATTCATCTGCCTGCCTTCACCATGGAGACCTTGTAGCGGGCCAGATTCATCTGCCTGCCTTCACCATGGAGACCTTGTAGCGGGCCAGACTCATCTGCCTGCCTTCACCATGGAGACCTTGTAGCGGGCCAGATTCATCTGCCTGCCTTCACCATGGAGACCTTGTAGCGGGCCAGATTCATCTGCCTGCCTTCACCATGGAGACCTTGTAGCGGGCCAGATTCATCTGCCTGCCTTCACCATGGAGACCTTGTAGCGGGCCAGATTCATCTGCCTGCCTTCACCATGGAGACCTTGTAGCGGGCCAGATTCATCTGCCTGCCTTCACCATGGAGACCTTGTAGCGGGCCAGATTCATCTGCCTGCCTTCACCATGGAGACCTTGTAGCGGGCCAGATTC
>JAXIVJ010010764.1:0-45997 GCA_036785665.1 Chirona hameri | reverse complement strand
GATCGCAGCGCACGGTCGAACAGTGCCAGCCAGCGAGCGACTTTACAAAATAGTACAGAAGGCAGCATCTTCATGCGGGATATGATGTCGAAGCACATTGCGACGGTGGGCAGTAGACAGACACGTCACTGGGGTTAGCCGACAATAACGCTTTCCGTAGAGCGACAAATGACAACGGAACGCCTTGACCCTTCACTTCCAAACAGTTCTGCTATCGTTTTCGGTGAGCCTGGATCACGTTACGAGCGTTACCAATACGATTTTAAGATATTACATACACGGAAAACGAACGATGGCCAGCACGCAGTGGTGTGGTCTGGTGGCAGAGAATAGTTGTACTGCCTGACGGATCGCATGGTGCAGGCAACAGAGTGACAAAAATACAAAGAGACAACAATGTGACGTTGTCCAGACGTATCTGAAGGATGCACCGGATACATGTCGAGTGTCGACCTGAGGCTTCTGGCAATGTAACATACAGACTGTATGAACTTCCCTCTCTGGTTTGCAACATTATATTTCTGCTAATTTCTGGATCGCCTTTGTCGCTTTGTACCTCAGCTGCGATTTTACGTCGGTGGTCGACAGTGCCCTGAAATCGCACAACACCGTCGACCTCAGTGCAGCGTCTGGACCACCACTGGCGACCGAGGCGCACCTATGAACGATCTCAGTCGGGCTACCGTATCAGCAACACTAACACACACACACACACACACACACACACACACACACACACACACACCACACACACACACACACACACACACGCGCGCGCACACGCACACGCACGCACACGCACACGCACACGCACACGCACACGCACACGCACACGCACACGCACACGCACACGCACCCTACACGCACACGCACACGCACACCACACACACACACACACACACACACACACACCACACCACACACACACACAACCACACACTCACACACACCACACACACACAACACACACACACACACACACACACACACACACACACCACACACACACACACACACACACACACACACACACACCACACACACGTCCTACTGCAACATAACAAACTCCTCTACTCATCACACCCTCCCCCAACACCCACCTCCAACTACCCCTCCACCCCCTCTCCCACCTCAACATAATTCTCCTCCACATACATACTCCAACTTTTCTTAACACTCCCCACAACACCATACTCTCAATCTCTCCCCTCCCACCACACCCTTCTATCCCATCACCCTATCCTCTCATCCCCTATCCCTACCCATCCCACTATCCCATCCCACTATCACTACTCACTATACCACCTACCTCCTTCTATCCCACCTAACCCCTTCAACCCCTATCCTTAATCCCACTATCCCATTCCATCCCCTATCCTTCCACCTAACCTTCCTAACTCACTCCACACTTCATCTCATCTTCCATTATCTCTTCTTACTCCCCCAATCACTCCATTCCTTCCTCCATCACAATACCCCCCCCTTCCTATTATCTTCCATTCCACTTCTACTCTCCATCCACAAATTCCTACTATCTTAATTTCCTATACTCTCCTCTCTTTTCACCCCTCTCCCCTCATCATCCCCCCAAACCTCACTATCAAAATCTCTCCCACCCTCCTCAAACACTCCCTTACCATTCCTAATCTACTAAATTCCCAACCCATCCATAACTTAAAACCCACCCTACAAATCCCACTAACTCACAACTAATCCATAAAAAAACCAAACACACAACCTTATCCTATTCTACTTTCTTTTCTTCTTAATTCTCTTCTCCATAATCCAATTTTCTCTACCTCACACCTTAACCTCCTACACTTATCTTCTACTCCAATCTTCTTATCCCTCTTCCATACAAACAATACCTACTTTCCCTTCTCTACTTACCTCACCCCAATTCCTATTACATCATACTTCTCCTCTCTTCTCCCTCACCACACCTTCATTCTCACTATCTTTCCCTTCTAACCATACTAATTCCACACAAACAATACTATTCTTCCTTCTTTACATCCACCCATCCTCACACTACTACCACAAACACAACCAACACTCTCACAACCTCAATCCCTTCCTCATCACCTATCACTACTCCACCTACTCCATTTTCTTCTCTAAAAATTACATCTACTTATCATCTCCAACAACCTCATAACTATCTATCCACATCCCCTTCATCAATCCACTCCTTCTTCACTCTTTACCAGCTTCTTCCTACATCCTTCTTTATACTTCTACCTTTACCATTCCTCTTACCTCATCTTACTCCTTCCTTCTACTCCCTAACTTCTTACTTATATCCTCCTCCTCCTCCCTCCTCCTCCTCCCCTCCTCACCTCTCCTCTCATCATCAATTCTAATCATTACTCTTTCTCATCCCTTTCACTTCATTCAACTCTCTCTCTCTCTCTCTCTACTTTCCTTTTCCTACTCCCCTCTACTTATTCATCATTTATTTATACTCTCCTCTTACTCTTCCTTTCTATCTCTTCAATCTCTTCAATTCCTCCCTTCTCTCTTCCTCTCCTCTTCCTTCTTCCCTCTATAATCAATTTTCTTCCACACTCACAATCTCCATACATATTCCTTACTACTATTTACTTCTCTTATCCTTCAATTTCTCTACCTTCTCTCTCTCCTTTTTTTATTCTCTCTCTCTCTCTCTATCTATCTCAACCTCATCCTACTCAACCCTCCCATAATTCCCCCCTTCCCCTACCCCTCCACATCCTCCAAATTTTTCTACACATATAAATCCCTTATATTCTCTCTCACCTTAATTATTCCTCTTATTAATTATCCCCCCTTCTACCTCCTCCTTCACCCAATATCCACTCCTCCACATCATATCCCACCCCCCCCACCTTCCACCTTTCAACCCTATTCATTCAAATCATCAACTATCATAACTTCTTATATTATACACCTACCTCACACTATTATAATATTAATCCACAATACAGTACAAACAACCACATTTCTTACCATTTCACTCAACACTCTAACATCCAACTCAAACTAAATAACACCCACTACACCAGATAATCACTATCCCAACAATTCAAACAACACAAAACACTCTCATAACTAACTAGTCATTTACACCCACATACAATACAATATTGCTATACATCAATCATAAGTAAATCACAAATGATTACTAATTCACCAATATACAACATTAAAATCATTATCAATTCAATGCTACCAAACTATTAAACAGCAACACACAAACTACAACAATCATAACCAATTCATACTTCTGCAATTCAAATCCCCAATCAAGTCAACACATTATACATCTAACAATTGAGTTGAATATTTCTCCTTAAACTCAAGGTTAAACAAATACAAATGTTTCTGTTGCGTTTATACCTATTCTTAATTTAAATTGAAGTATTTTAAACGTGTCTCCTATAAATTGTTTAAACAAACAGTTTAAAACACGCTTGAACAGTTCTATCAAACCTGGAGAATTCTGCAAAAAAAAGAAGAAAACCTCGCCAAATTTGTTTGAGATTATTTATTCGCTACATTTCAGTATAGATAGCTTTATAGCAGTCAGGAGAGGTGAGCCGCAGCAACACTGGTGCAGAGGCCGTTGCTATACAAAGCAGAAGCGTTGGTACAACAAGCAAAGCACATATGCAAAGTATTGAAGGAAAACCAACCCCTGGTGTTTTGCAACTCTGGGGCGAAACCCGATAGGCAACGTCAAAACGCAATAATGCAATATATATATAATTGAACTGGTTCAGTATATCTAGTGCCCAGTCATTTAAAACATACTCCGAATTTTGCAATGAGCCAACATGAAACCGCGGCTGTGCCACGGACACTGAACGTGACTCTTATCTGCTCTCGATCGCAGCGTGGCTCCTCTCCCTCCTTGGTGAAACCTCCTCAGTGTTTCTCCTGGCTCAGTGGCGCCGTGCAGCGGCGAGCGTCGCAAACATTACCTGACTTTGGCGGCCAGATGGTGAGCAGGTACTTCAGCACCGAGATGGCTTGTGGAAGTCGATCTCCGTGCGGCCGATCTCCGAGTGCAGCATCATCACGGGCCCGAAGCAGATGGCCACGTTCTGCGGCGTCATCTTGTTGCACTCGGACTGTGAGGCCACCAGTCTCAGGTGGTCCATCAGGAACAGCAGCGTACACTGGCCGAACATCGGCCGAGCATCGGCGAATGGTCAGAGATGGGCTCATAATAAACACCTACTGGATGCAGCA
This sequence comes from Chirona hameri, assembly GCA_036785665.1. NCBI lineage: Eukaryota > Metazoa > Arthropoda > Thecostraca > Balanomorpha > Balanidae > Chirona > Chirona hameri. The sequence continues at coordinate 41,764 of JAXIVJ010010764.1, read as the reverse complement.
GTGACATACTGACCAGCTTCATACAGGTCCCGAAATATGAAATATGAATTCCTGTACTACATAACAAGTGATAACAAACTAATCGAAAACTTCCGAAGATCATGCAGCTCTAAGGCAGTTATTTTCAAGTAAGGGGTAATAACCCCACTTGGGGTAATCGAGCCTATGTGTGGGGTAATGATGATTGAGCATCTAAGTGAGAAATTGTGGCTGATCCGTTTGATGATGGCGCACAATGCACATGCCGCACAATGCACACACCTGTCACCTATCCAAGTTTATTATTCACTGTCCTCATCGCAGAGCATCACAACCAAATAATGCTAAAGGATTCTCAGCTTTGTGTGACGGTTTACGCGTTGTCATAGCCAAGAACCACTGCATTGGAATAAGAGCAACAACACACATTTGTATCAATTTAGCCGAATGGTTGCGTAGGAGTCATTGGGTTCAGCAAAAAAAATGGTAAGCCGAGCTAATTGCGTGTACACAGAACCCATCAGGCATCGCTGAGTGATCCGATTCCATTTCAACGATATATACCAGATTCCGATATATACCGATCTATACCGATACCAATATATACCAATACCAGATCATTTTGCTCCGGCCTTTCATCCGGATAAGAACGAGGAGAGATATTGTACGTGCCGCACAACATTGCGACTCGGCGGCCGCCCAGTGCCAGGGTAGGAATATAAGAAGGTTGACCTTTTTTGGTCAACTGCTTCTTGACCTCACCAGTCACCAGTGCATATAAGGCCAGGGATGTAGGAACGTTACGAAAGGTAGGGGGGGGGGGGGGCAGTGCAACTTTTATCTCATCTGGAGAGAACCCCTCACCCTATGGATGATTTCTTTGCAGATTTGGGCTCTTCTCGCTTTGGCGAACCTTTTGTCATAAACACAAATTTCACCAAGCAAAATACAATATTTTGCCCAAAAAATGACCGAAAAGTGAGGGCCATGACCCACGCTCTCTGTTTCTACGTCTATGTATCAGGTCGCCTGCTATCAGGTCGCCTGCCCCACACCACCACCGATCGCCTCCATCGGGGCTGGAGCCTAGCGCCGACGGGATTATGAGCCCGCGCGATCTAATCCCCTCGGCCACGGAGACAGCAATGATGCCTACTTATATTCCTATCCCTAGATGGCGCTAGTAGTCAACACCTTAAGTTATGCTGTACCGCATAGCTTGGAGCCGATAACTGCGGTCTGTGCAACAGAGATGGGATACCAAGTAATTCTGACCATCAAAAGGGGATAACCATATCCTTGACGCAGAGAACCACAGCTCTAAAGCTTAACCACAGCTCCATGGCTTGGCGATGCGGCTGCGGATAAGATGCGAGTGGTAGACTGTACCGCAATACATCCTTTACTGTTATACTGTACCGCAATGCATCTATGACTTGTAAGTATTTTGCACCGCAACGGATCTTCTGCCTGTCGATGCAGACTGGCACAGTAACCACGCAGCCTTATCCTTCTGCCCATGAGGAACAGTAGTTGCTATTTGCAAATTCAGATCTAGTTGGAAATAATCTAGCATGTTCTCTATAACTATACGGTCAGCTTTGCAGATTTCCCAGAAAAAGGCGATCAGTCAAGGACCAGAAACAAACGGTGCGTACGCAATATCCACAATCATTCGTCTACAATGCTTTTAAATCGTATTAGTGTTGCCAAGGATGCATATGGCTTCGCAACACATTTAATGCACAATGCATGTCTGACAATTTACGTGTCATTTATACGGACAAACAACACCAAATGCAATCGGAACATTTCACATCAGTATAATCATTTAGCATTTGTTGCGCCTCAGTTACACCTCGGCTGCCGTTTTTACCCTGTTTATTTTGGGCAGACAGTCCAGTATGGAGAACATGAGTTTGGCGTTGCCCTCGGGATCATCCGGTAGACAGACGGAGAGGGCGTCACACAGCATCTGATACAGACACTTGGTGAACAGCGGCTCCGGCAGCTCCCGAAGGTAGTCCTTCAGCACACCTGCCGGACAGAAGACACAATTCGACCATTTTGACTATTTTTTACCATTTTGACTAATCTTTCCACCATTTGTTAACGTTATCGACTGCTTTGCCACAAAATATCTAATTATCCTCACAGCCATCACAGTCACATTACACCATTTACACGTCAAAACGTTGACGTGCATCTCTGCCCATCACACCGCCACATACCACTCACCCGTAATAACGTTGAGGTGCATCTCTGTCCATCACACCGCCACATACCACTCACCCGTAATAACGTTGACGTGCATCTCTGTCCATCACACCGCCACATCCACTCACCCGTAATAACGTTGACGTGCATCTCTGTCCATCACACCGCCACATACCACTCACCCGTAATAACGTTGATATCTGGCACGTTGACGTGCATCTCTGTCCATCACACCGCCACATACCACTCACCCGTAATAACGTTGATATCTGGCACGTTGACGTGCATCTCTGTCCATCACACCGCCACATACCACTCACCCGTAATAACGTTGACGTGCATCTCTGTCCATCACACCGCCACATACCACTCACCCGTAATAACGTTGACGTGCATCTCTGTCCATCACACCGCCACATACCACTCACCCGTAATAACGTTGACGTGCATCTCTGTCCATCACACCGCCACATACCACTCACCCGTAATAACGTTGACGTGCATCTCTGTCCATCACACCGCCACATACCACTCACCCGTAATAACGTTGACGTGCATCTCTGTCCATCACACCGCCACATACCACTCACCCGTAATAATGTTGACGTGCATCTCTGTCCATCACACCGCCACATACCACTCACCCGTAATAACGTTGACGTGCATCTCTGTCCATCACACCGCCACATACCACTCACCCGTAATAACGTTGACGTGCATCTCTGTCCATCACACCGCCACATACCACTCGCCCGTAATAACGTTGACGTGCATCTCTGTCCATCACACCACCACATACCACTCACCCGTAATAACGTTGACGTGCATCTCTGTCCATCACACCGCCACATACCACTCACCCGTAATAACGTTGATATCTGGCACGTTGACGTGCATCTCTGTCCATCACACCGCCACATACCACTCACCCGTAATAACGTTGACGTGCATCTCTGTCCATCACACCGCCACATACCACTCACCCGTAATAACGTTGACGTGCATCTCTGTCCATCACACCGCCACATACCACTCACCCGTAATAACGTTGATATCTGGCACGTTGGCGGGCGACAGGTCCACTGTCCTCGGGCTCTTCTCGAACGCCTCTCGCAGCAGCAGCTTCTTGGTGGCCGAGCCACAGAGCCGGTACAGTCCGATGATGTCCAGCCCTCTCCGCTCCACCTCGTCCACGCAGCGCTTCACGATCAGCGGCACACTCAGCCCGGAGTTCTCCCGGGACACCACTGTCTCCAGGTCCACCCCGAACAGCGCCGACTTGCGCGGGTTCGGCACGCGCTCGAAGCACCGCTTCGGCTCAGTGTAGCGCAGCTTGACGTAGAGGGTGCCGTGAGGCTCCACCTTGAGCGCCAGCTGGTACACGCTACTCTCGCGCAGCAGCGACGCCACGCACACGGAGCCCTTGTAGCAGAGTTTGTGACGGAACTGCGGGTCCCACGAATAGATGAGGAAGTCGAGCTCGCGCGTGTTGATGAGGTCCAGCTCGAAGGTTTCGTCCCAGTCGAACACGAGGTCTCCGGTGCGGATGACGGTGCGCGCCTTATGCACGTGGTCGCACTCGAGCACGCAGTAGAGGTCGCGCAGGTGCTGCATGCGTCCCGCAGGCTTCAGGCCCCGTCCGGACAGCAGGTGCACCCACAGCATACCGGACGGCCCCTCCTCGGCACTGCTCGACACCGACGCCCGCTCCGACTTGTAGCGCAGGAACTCTGACGCGAGACAAGCAGGCTCAGTACGGAGGGAGAGGATGGGGCCGTCCAGATTATGGGAAAGATCTTCAGCTCGATATTCGCAAACTTTGGGAGTTATGCGTTGACGTTCAGGATGATGGCAATGCAGTAATGAGAGGAATCATCAAATGTAAGTGAGTCCTACCTCTCGACATTCACCCGAAATGTGTATGATGGTTCAATGAGTAAGTAAAATGTATTTGTAGTTGTCATAAATTTGAACGGCTTAATTCGACAGGATTACTTACACGACACGCAGTACTACCAATGTAACAATATCAGGCCTCGGTTGTGTTGAAATCATGCACGCATATAGTACAGCTTCTCTTCTGTGAAGTATCTTTTTAAGTAGATATCTGGTATATCGAGTTATGAGTTGACTCCAACTGAGGTAGCATCTCCACCGTGTCGACGATTGAGTAGACAAGCTTTGACACACTGGATTCACTCGAACATCATAATGCGTACCGGCGGGGTTGATGTTCAGTACGGAGAAGCGGGCCGCCTGTCCCGGCTGCGGAGTGGGTGTGATGCTGCGATCTTCCAGCAGGGAGCGCAGCCGCTGAGACAGCGGCGCGCCTGCTGCTGCTGCTGCTGCTGCGCCGGCGGTGGCGGACGGCGTACGGCGTGGTGCTATTGGACCAGCCGCCGGCACCGGCGCCCGCAAAGTCGTCAGCTGAGGTCGGTAGGAGTAGTATGGCGACTCCTGCAACACGGGCATCGGCTGTCAACCAGAGCGTGGTGCTGGCTCATTAAGTTTGGTCTGTCCAAGCCCACACATCCTTGACTTAGCTCCAGGGAGAGGTTATGCATAAGTCTGTCTTTGGGTCTCATAAACGCAGGCCCTGGTTAGTGGTTACCTGTAGGGAAAGGGTAGATTAGTCTTGGTTGCAAAGTTAAATACTTGCAAAGGTCTGAGCTGCTCTAACTTTAGAGGATGTGGCGGAAATGGGACTCAGGAAACGGACGCATCCATATATAATAGGAGGCAGGAGCTTAGCTTCAGTCTGATAACCCAATGTTATGAACGTTACGTTACATAACTGTGGCTTGATTGGTGTGTGAGGAGCCGGCGCCACGAGATCCGCCACAGCAACGGAGTGGGCGCGACCGCCGGCCGGCCTGGTGTCTGTGTTGCGAAGATTGTGTTTAAGTTCAGTGGTGTTGATTGTTTTATGTAAGTCGTGATGATCTTCGAGGTTATGGGGTGAGTGTGGCGAGAAATGGATGCTTCAGTTGTACTCGTGTTATGGGTGATCATGATGATCAGGGAAGGGTGTGGATGTGTATTGTGTAAGTACTGAGTGGCTGCGCGGGGCGGGAGGTTCTCGTCGCCGCGCCAAGGCGGCGGTGGTGTCAGGCAGCGGTGGTGGCAGCGGTGTCAGCTTCAGGGAGCGAATGGGATGGTCGGGTTGCGTCAGGATGAGTTGTGGCGCTGGCGCGGGTCGTGGCCCGGATATGTGATGAGGATGCGTAAGATGAGCGCTGAGTCAGCGGCGGCGTGCCGTGCAGTCGTGGCTCGCAGGGTAGATGATATGTGTGATATGTGATGAGGCTATGTGAGATGCAGCGTAGGGGCGGCGGTCGGCGGCGGCGCGACGTGCGGCTGGGAGTCGGGCACAGAGAGGGGAAGCGCACGGTTGTCGGTGGTGTCGGCGGTGGTGATGTTTGAGGCTGAGCGTGGCCAATAAGACCAGTCGAAGGATTTGTGTTTTGGACACTACAATAACGTAACGTTATGTAACGTTACGTTACATAACGTAACGTTATGATTCTCGATAGGTACTCATGCCATTTCAATCCTTTCCATTTGTAACCATTCTTTCCATGCCCGATTATTTATCAATGGTTCCGATGAAATTCCCGAAAATTGGACGAGGCTAGTTACCAAAAATCTTCAAGCAGTGAACAGTTTAGTTATATTTCAACAAAAGATTTGAACATTTTTATCTTTACCGAAAACGTCATCGCTGATCAAATTATACTTGTCCATAAATAATAAACTTTGGTGACGAAATCTTGATCGGCTAGGTATTATAGTGGCTGGGGTTGTGAGCTAACAAGAAGTGCATAGATTTAACGTTTCTTTTAAGACAGCAGACAAAAAACAACACTTTACACGCCTGCGGCGTCTCTGATCCAGCTTATCGAGCAGCAATAGCGCCAATTAAATCGCGCCAAAGGCCACCAATGATGCTTGCCAACACGCTGTTATCTTCATTGAATAACGCTTCCAGGAAAGTTTTGAGCATTTGTCATTGCTGACTATGATGCCAGTCATTTCTGACGAATCGTGGCACATAACTGATCTGGGGATCCATTCGAACTCAACCAACCGGACATCTTCTGGAATTAAATACATTTCGTCTGTCGTGCCCTACTGAGCGATGTTTCTTCCCACACAAAGCCTACTGTTGTGGTGACTAGTCTGTAGCTGTGCTGTGCAGCTGTGGCGTAATACTGGACTTTTACCGGAGATACAATGCGCGTGTAAGCGTCGCTAGTCTGTAGTTTTTCGGCGGTTGAAGTCATGCCTCACAAATGAAGTAAATTAATTGCTCAATGTAACCGATATTAATTTGAATGACTATTGAGTCATCCCTATCTCCTGTTCTAAATAGTGAGTAAATATACTCCCAAGATTTGTTTGCCTATATTGATTATTAATTATTGGTGCCATATATCCCGTCACTCTTTTCATTGGTATAGGCATTCGATGATGACGCTCATGTTGTTTTGTGACTGCCACTAATTTGACTGTTATATGCGATGATGACGCTCATGTTGTTTTGTGACTGCCACTAATTTGACTGTTATATGCGATGATGACGCTCATGTTGTTTTGTGACTGCCACTAATTTGACTGTTATATGCGATGATGACGCTCATGTTGTTTTGTGACTGCCACTAATTTGACTGTTATATGTGACGCGTCTTTTCAATATAGTTGTTAACAAGCGGCAATATTATAGCATCCCTGCCGCGTGACGTCCGCAACAACACATGCACAACGGACGAGAACATGATCTTATAAACTGTTATCAGTAACGGGCAGTTTGCGCTCGACATAACATATTCAAGGAAGTGGGCGACTTCCTTCAACAGTGATTCACATGCTTGAAAATGTATGTTGTTTTGGAAGTTACATTATACAAATTGCAACATTTTAAAGTCATATTATGTTAGAAAATAATAATAATTATGATGATTATTATTGTTATTATTATTATTATTATTATTATTATTACAATAATTATAATAATTATACTTATAATACTAATAATAGTTCTTCTTCTTCTTATTACAATTATAATAATTATAATAATACACTTATCGGGTTGGTGACAGGCAGTGCCTGCAGGCACTATCGTCTATCACCGACATGTAGGTCCCGCCATAAGCTATCTCAGCTGCCACATTACAACCACTCAGTCATGGGGATGGACTAGACAGATAATGTTCGACCAATGCCTATCAAGTCTACATTTGAACTGGTTGACAGATTTGGCTTCTACCACTTCTGGGGGAGATAGTTACAATCATTGGGCCTGTTCCCGTGGCGCCTCTAACCTCCTCCAAGTTACTCCAACTTGCAACTGTCGTATCCTAGTGCACATACAGTTGCAAGTTGGAGGAGGTTAGAGGAGGTTAGAGGCGCTGCGGGAGCAGGCCCGTTGGTTGATCATGCTCCGAAGACATTGCGGCCGATTCGAGAAGAGGCCTGGGGTTTCGATAACTTCTCTAGCGGTGGCCTCTTGTTGACCGCAGCGCCGCAGGTGCTACGAACTGCTCAGGTTCGATATATATTCCTGAGTGAAGGAGTTGGTACATCCCTATCATGTGTCTTCTACGATAATATAGAGAGGGGAGCTCCAGTGACTGTAGCCGCAGAGGGTAAGGTATTTCTCTGACTGTTGGAATCAGCTTGGTCGCCCTTCTCTGCACCTGTTCTACGAGTTTCTCATCGGGACGATTGAATGGGCCACAAATGAGATTGCTATATGTCAAGCCATATTGTATAATGCCATATTTATTATAAAATAAATAATGAGAGGTGCATTCATTTGCTGGACTCAATTAAAATTATATGCCATACCACGTGTCAGTTGCAGGGGTGTGGTTTTATAAAAATGATTGGGGGTGCCCAAAAGGAAATTTATTGTGCGGTGTACCCCCCACCCCCTATCCCACGGGAGGGTCTATAAAACGACCGGATTAGCGGACGAGCCCATGCTCCGAAACTAATGAACCGATCTGAGTGATTTTTTCACCATGAGATTTCAAGTGGTCTGAAAAGGTGCCGTTTTAAGTTTTGTCCACTTTTGTCCACCCAAGTGGACTAAATTTGACCACAACTTTTAGTACCAATTTGCCGACGAGCCCATGCTCCGAAACTATGGGACCGATCTGGGGACTTATTCACCATTCGATCTGGCGTGGTCGGAAACTGTGTCGTTTTGAGTTTTATACAGTTTGCTTCACTCTAAGTGGACCACTTCAGAACACTTGAAATCGAATGGTGAAAAAAATCACTCATCGGTCCAGTCGTTTCGGAGCATGGGCTCGTCTACTAATCTAGCCATTTTTTTAGACCCTCCCTATCCCACGGCCTGAATACATCATATACAATTGATCATACCAAAGACCACGAAAACCATCATGGGCGTCGAAGGTGGGTGGGGGGGGGGGGGAGCACCCCCTCAACATTTTCAGATTGTAACATTACGCCTATGGGCAGAATCGACGTGGAAAGAATCGACGCAGCATACGTCTGTGAACTAGATTATTAATAATACATTGATTGCAGCAATATTTTATTTTTCATCAAATTTGCCTTACAATTTTAGTGTTAAGAGAAAACAATATTATATTCAATTATACGAAGAATCTGCAATTTGTATAATTGTGCATGGTTAAAACCGTTAATATTTTTTTTAACTTGATTTGGAGGTGAATTGGCGCATTACCGACATTTGAAAATAATCAATTTTATCAATACTCAATGTGCTTCAACGAAATCGTCTTCCAATGAAAAAATATTGATGACGTCATAGTAATACAACTCTTCATTGGTGAAAGCCCTATATTTGCATACGACCTAGCGGCTAGCCCATCAGATATCGCGATTTAAGGCAATTTAATTTATCCTTTCCTGTAATTTGTCTTCATATGTGTAAAAGAAGTGCTTAAAATAATGGATGATTTTTCCTGTTAGCTCTTAGATTTTTTAATTGTAATTATTTTTAACAAGCAGCACGAGTCTATGACCATTTGGACTGTTATATTTATGACGTCATATTATGTCTAGATACCCAGAGGCTTCGTTTGAGGTTTGAGTTAAGTTTGTTTATTTGTTGGTGTTCAAAGCTACTTACGAAACAAAATATTGTTTCGACACAGCTTCAAAGTTTTAAATCATATTTGTGGTTGTCCATGTGTGTGATCGGATAGAAGCCTCATTTTGAGTTTTGTTTTATGTCCTCGAATGCAATACTGGCTTTGTCTTTAAAGCATGATATCATGTTGTTAGATAGCATTCTGCATTTTCAGACAATGCAGAATAGTCTAAGAAATGTCTAAGAATCGATTTGAATGAAATGGTTTTATTATGATGTATTTATGTAAGAGCACACCCTTATTTTATCAGTGAACATTGTGATAAAGCCAGTCAATGTAAACATAAAGCTGTTGGTGCTGGTGTTGTTGAGCAGTCAGGATGGTATATACCGTCAGGATTAGGCTAAGTAAGTCATTTTAATATTTGTTTCTAGGAAATGTGTTATATACTTTTTGCTGAGTTTCCAAGTTTGATTGTTGAGCCAGTATCAAACCACTGTAAAGGCTTGTTACTAGTACTTACCAGTCCAGTGCCATTTACCAGCATACTTACCAGTCGAGTGCACCACCACATGCTTTGCGAACATTTCATTTCAATGAATGCTGATTGGCAAGAGCTAAGTATTATATATGTGTGTTGACTGTGACTAATTTGATGATAATCTGTCTTAAAATAAGTTATGATATTTTATTATACATCAAATCATGAATATTATTCAATAAAAGGTGGAACATTGGCCTGTAACCAATTTGTATCGCTGCTCAGGCCTCAGAGTCTTTTTCATTAAAAAAATATATGAAGACTTAATATATATTTTGCATACAGTTGATTTTGTATTGCTAATTTGTGGGTGCCCAGAGGGTATTGTGGGTGCCCAATTCAACGTTGTGGGTGCCCGGGCACCCACAAAGAGATGGGAAACCACGCCCCTGGCCAGTCGTCAGTGCAGCTCACCTCAACTCCTCCGTGCAGGTTCTCGGCGCTGAAAGTAAACCGGACGCCGCGGTGGCTGGGCGGCAAGCCGGCCGCGTTCCGTTGGGACCGGATCCGCTCATAGATGGCGCTGGTAGACGGCGCTCGGGTGAGCCACTGGCTGGCGTCGGGCACGCTGCCGCCGCCGCCGTACACAGCTCCCGCTGTGCGCATGCTGGGCGGTCCGGCTGGCGAGGAGAGAAAAACGCCACACGTTAGCCACATAGCCGTAATGTGTTGGAGGACGTGGCACCAGTCGGGCACCTTCGCTAGCGCAGAAAGTCGCGACCGTTCGGAACTTCTGAAAGTCGTTTAATTAATTCGGTCGGCGTGATCTGTCCCCGGGGTGGGAAGCGTGCGGCCGGCCCGGCTCTGCCCGGCTCTGCCCGGGTCGGCCGGGCTCGGCCCGGATCTGCCCAGCTCTGCCCGGCTCTGCCCGGCTCTGCCCGGGTCGGCCGGGCTCGGCTATCTCCGTTCTCAGCTGCAGCACCGGGTCATCACGAACAGCCGTCGAACGGCAGCCCGCAGTTCTGAGAACGGGGCCAGCAGAGCCGGCGAGCCGGCGCCTGGTTTGAATTATTGCCAGCATCAATCTGACGAGCAGTATGTGTGGTTCCTGGCAGTCAGGACGGCGGGTGATATGTCGGATGTATTCGGGAGAGCAGAGGCGATTGCTCATGAATTTTAATAACGAAACATTGCCGTTTCAGAGTTTGTGAGTTTCGGAATTCGAGCCACTCGCCAGAACATGTAGCCGGATTGAGCCTGTCACTTCCATAGCGGACATATGACTGTAAAAGTTGACAGCTAGTGCAGGGTTTCATTAAAACTAGTGGAAGCAAGTTCATCAAATGCCAGTCATAGATTCCTTTCTATGTAGTGTATAATTACCATTACTTGGCATTCAGTGAGCATACAACGCAAGCATCCCAGAAGCCTTCCATGCCAAGGAGTTTAATATTCATTAGTTATTCCGCCGGCCCAATAGAGATATAACCGCACCGTTTCTTCCGACATTTCCCTCTCCACCGCGACCAACGGCGTCTCCCTCTCCACCGCGACCAACGGCGTGTCTTACCTCGTCTGGTGAGCACTGAGCAGGCTTCCCACCTCGCCTGGTGTTGAGTTGCCTTACCTCGCCTGGTGAGCACTGAGCAGGCTTCCCACCTCGCCTGGTGTTGAGTTGCCTTATCTCGTCTGGTGAGCACTGAGCAGGCTTCCCACCTCGCCTGGTGTTGAGTCGCCCTACCTCGTCTGGTGAGCACTGAGCAGGCTTCCCACCTCGCCTGGTGTTGAGTTGCCTTACCTCGCCTGGTGAGCACTGAGCAGGCTTCCCACCTCGCCTGGTGTTGAGTTGCCTTATCTCGTCTGGTGAGCACTGAGCAGGCTTCCCACCTCGCCTGGTGTTGAGTCGCCCTACCTCGTCTGGTGAGCACTGAGCAGGCTTCCCACCTCGCCTGGTGTTGAGTTGCCTTACCTCGCCTGGTGAGCACTGAGCAGGCTTCCCACCTCGCCTGGTGTTGAGTTGCCTTATCTCGCCTGGTGAGCACTGAGCAGGCTTCCCACCTCGCCTGGTGTTGAGTTGCCTTATCTCGCCTGGTGAGCACTGAGCAGGCTTCCCACCTCGCCTGGTGTTGAGTCGCCTTACCTCGTCTGGTGAGCACTGAGCAGGCTTCCCACCTCGCCTGGTGTTGAGTCGCCTTACCTCGTCTGGTGAGCACTGAGCAGGCTTCCCACCTCGCCTGGTGTTGAGTCGCCTTACCTCGCCTGGTGAGCACTGAGCAGGCTTCCCACCTCGCCTGGTGTTGAGTTGCCTTATCTCGTCTAGTGAGCACTGAGCAGGCTTCCCACCTCGCCTGGTGTTGAGTCGCCCTACCTCGTCTGGTGAGCACTGAGCAGGCTTCCCACCTCGCCTGGTGTTGAGTCGCCTTACCTCGCCTGGTGAGCACTGAGCAGGCTTCCCACCTCGCCTGGTGTTGAGTCGCCTTACCTCGCCTGGTGAGCAGCTCCGGCGCGCTGACAGCTCCGTCACTCTCGTCCTGACTATCTGCCGTGCCCGCCGACCCGTAGCCGGAGACGTAGCGCGGCCGGCCCCTCAGCGCGCCGCGGCCGTCGCGCGGCAGAGAGTTGCTGCGCGGTCCCCCGGCGGCAGCCAGCTGCTGCGGCCGCGTGCGGTGCGCCAGCGGCGGCCGGCCCGGCGCCACTGCCTCCGAGTCGGAGGCGTAGTCGAGTGACGCAGTTCGCCGGCGCATCGCGCTGAGTTGTTTCATCGTGTCTGTGTAGCGCAACGGGTACTGGAGCGAGGAGGTTTTGAAGTTGGGCCGCATGGCGGGTGGTACGGAGAAGTCGGCCGGCTCGGAGTCGGTCAGCGGCAGGCGCTGGTCGCTGTAGGTACGGGTGACCCCGCGACCCCGGTCGGCGCCCCGGCCGCGGCCGCCGCGGTAGTGTCCCCCACCCCGCGGCAAACTCCCGTACCCGCCTCGCCTCGCCGCCGCGTACAGCGACTCGACGTTCCCCGCCAGCGAGTCGAGCGGACCGCCATGCACGCGCTCGGCAAGCGACTCGAGCGTCTTAGGGTGCTGGCCGCGCTCGTAGGGCGAGTAGAGCGGGGTGGAGCCGCGCGGCTGCTCGGTCACCACCAGCGGCGGCGGCGGCTGGTAGGACGCCATCGAGCTGGCGTCACTGTGCCACGAGTCACTCGGAGGCAGACTGCGGCTGGCTGCCCCCGCGAACTGTGACCGCCGCGTGCGGCTGTACGGGTCCGGGTAGGCGGCCGCCGCCGCTGACGGATCCCGGTGCACCATGGACCGAGTGTAGCCGTATGGAGAGTCATCGGCGCTGCGCTGGCGGCGAGGCGGCAGTGGCGGCGGCGCGGTGGACGGTGGCGGCGGCGCCCGCTCCGGCTCATCCTCTTGCTCCAGCTCCTTCTTAATCACCACCACAGGCGGCGGCTTGGGTTCGATCCGCGCCATGGGGGGACTTTCTGCTCCCTGATGATAGCGCCGCTGCCGAGTGGTCAGCACCAGGCGGCGCGGGATGGACATGATGATCACCACATCGTCCAGCCCCATGCGGGTCACGTCCACCAGGTTCACGGCCAGCACCTCGTCGCCGACGCGCAGACAGCCCGAGTTGTAGACGGCCGACTCGAGCGCGATCCGGGAGACGAACACACCGTCGGCGCGGTCGGCGCCGTTCCCCTCGCGGATGTACAGGCCGAGCGTCTGACCGGGCCGCTTCACGATCTCCACAAACTGGATCGTGTGCCGGCCGTCCTGTGGGAGAAATGGATCGTGAGGTGGAGGAGGATGCGCGGATAGGTGAAACGCCTGTTATGTGTTTTCAGTAGATGGGTTCCATTTATTTATTTGTACAGACATGGGGTCTCCACTAGGCACAGTGGCTATTATGCCCCAATTCACGATTGACTAATGAACGTTTTAAATAAAAATCGCACTCAATAGCTAACTACGAATACCCACATACATGATGCACGCATACACACATACACACTTACACACGTGAACAAAAATCATTAACTTGCATGTAGCGCATGTTCATGCGTTTGACTAAGCACTCAGGGTATAGTGAAACCATGGGAGCTTCCTTACACATTGCGAAGTAATTTTTTCAAGTTGAGAGAGAAAGTCGCCTGGCGCATTCCATGCAGCTCGGTAGGAAGACTATTGTAGAGGTTTGGTGCCCTAACACAAAATCGTCGTTTACCGGCCTCCGTTTGACATCGAGGAACTGCGTACAAATGGTCCTGCCGAGTGTTTCGTTCCCTTTTCTCACGGTTAAATTGAAAAAACAGCTGCGAGTGCATCTGGCTTGCCACTGCTGACAACTTTGTGTGCAAGGTTTAAGGTGAAAAGATCGACTAACTGTTGTGGCCGGAGCCAGCCCAGACTGTCCCAAAGGTCAGACACATGATCAAATTTTCGCCTGCCGAAAATGACCCTTGCTCCGAAATTTAGTACCTTTTCGATTCGGTCCAAGTTTTCTTCGAACCATTACCGTAGACTGAAATGCAATACCTGACTTTCGAGACCACGAGTGCTGTTACCAGTATGGTAATGACACAGTTTGGGAGGTGGTGTCGGGCGTGCGAGAGACCTGACAATATACCCACACAGCGGCGGCTGATCATTGATACGTGGGCTTCCCAAGACAACCTATTGTCGAAGATCAGGCCTAGATTCCTTACCTCGTTACAAGGTTCGAGGACAGTGTCACAAAAAGTGATTTGAAAATTTGGGAGGTTCCGCAGATTTGGAGGGCTGCCAAAAACAATGAGTTCTGTTTTAGATGGGTTGACTTTAAGAAAATTTGCACGGAACCAGGTGTCTAGACTAGCGAGAGCGGCTTCCATTCGGTTAATGAGCGCTGGAAGGTCGGATTTTCTACCGGAAACTATGACCTGCGTGTCGTCTGCGCATTGCACGATATCATCTCCCTCTGAGTATAGCGACAGATCGTTGGCAAAGACACTGAACAATAGTGGGCCAAGGGCAGAGCCCTGGAAAACACCCATGGTGTTTTCAAGAGACTTTAAAGTCTTGGTCGCCCCAGAGCGGTCTCTCAACGCAACACTCTGTGTGTGCCCTCCTAGGTATACACGGAACCGGGTGGTGTCAACTCCGTAGAGCTGCAGTTTCCTTAAAGGTAAATAATGACCTTTTGATTTTGTTAGCAACAATTTCTTAGGCTACCGTTATGGTTTTAAAATTATTTTATTTAAATTTAAGAATTAAATAAAATTATTCCCAAATTCAAAGTTGCAAGTTTGGAAAAGTACAAAACAAGTACCTTGTGTACTTCATGAAGGTCATTGACAAATTCGTCCTTCCCTACCATTGTTTACATCGAGTGCGGCATTTTTGGAGGCTCTGTGACATTTCCGATCAAACTGAGCGCTGCTCGGACACACGCTAGTAGCGCTTTCGTTCTCCATGGCAACCAGGCGTCAGCCAATCAAAAGCCAGAAAGGGAATACGTTCTGGCTTTTCATTGGCTCACGCCTGGTTGCCATGGAGAACGAAAGCGCTACTAGCGTGCGTTCGAGCAGCGCTCTGATCCGTGAAGCAATCCGTGAAGCATCCGTGATGCATGACTGACTATCAGTATAAGTCAGGAATAACAACAACATGCAAACTATACCAACTCGAATAAAATAAGGGCGGAATGAATTGAACCCCAGGCAAGCTAGTATTCGCAAAGCACTCGGCACTGCGCCACAATAGCAAAAGGTGAGGGAAATGCATATTGGATACAATATTATTACGTCACAAGTTTCTGAAGTGTCAACTACTATGAAATGCAGTGATACAATACCTTTAATAATGATTGACAAGAAAATACAAACTTAAAACAATAATTTGATTAAGTCTTTAATTAGCTTTCAACTCAAAATCAGATATATTTTGCAATGCTACACAATAATGGTACCAGTGACGTCATTAACAAAGGGACTTGGGTATACTAATCAGGAACAACTCGCGAAGTGCGCCGAGATGGTTAAGTGCGCCGATAAGCATGACAATGACTTTGTAAACAAATCGCCGACGCTAAATAGGTCGCCGTCGATGTGCATCGATGAGCTTCCGATTTAATTGCTAGTTTTGTGTTATTGTTTGTTAGTTTTTTTGGGGAAAATTATTATTTTTCATGATAATATAAAGCATAGTGTTATATACAGCTACAGACAAATTATATAATACTCCTAATGTTGAAAACAAATGAATTGATTTTCACAAATTGAGGGTCGCAACCACTAACTATGCCGCCGTTGATGTGCATCGATGAGCTTCCAATTTTATTGCCACTTTTTCCAATCGCTGTTAGTTTTAGAAGATCGCCGGGCATATAATCACAACAAGCAGAACGCACAATATATTTTCCACTCCATTGCGTAAAAAACAATACGGGAAAAGCCCGCAGTTTGATGAGGACAAAAGTACTTGCAAGTGCCGGTCGTTAAAAGTGTGGAACGCTTATCAACTTTAACTTGAAATATCTTTCGGTAGGAAAGTTTTCACGCAAAATGTGATGAATTTACAATATATTTTGGTCTCGTCTGGCGATTTCAAGTGCTAACTCCATTTTTGTGGAAAAAGGTCATTATTTCCCTTTAACAGAATATTGTGGTCAATAACATCAAAGCATTTACTCAGGTCGATGAGACATAAAAGCGTGATTTCCCCGCTATCGGTGGCGGTGATGATCCGATCGGTGACTGTCATCAGCGCGGTTTCCGTCGAATGTCGGGGACGGAAGCCGTGCTGGGACGGGGAGAGCAGATGATTGTATGATAGGTAATGATAGAGCTGGCATTGCACTAGCCGCTCAGCCAATTTGGTGATGACGGGTATGACAGATATGGGTCTGAAGTTAGATGGATCGGACGGGTTGCCGGTTTTGAAAATGGGATGGATGATTGAGTGCTTCCATGAATTTGGAATATCTGATCGGGTAATGCAAGTATTAACAATGTTAAGGATGACACCACCGATAGCAGGGAAAGCCGCTTTCAAAATTCGAATACATTGCTGCTGTAGGGGGCAAAGTGTACTACGGCCACTCATCATAATCAATTGTCTGAACATAAGGTCATTGATGTGTATTAACGTATACACATTTAAGGTGAGAACTTAAGTTAAGACAACAGACAACTTCACAACTGGGCGACCGCAGTCCCGAGCTTCTTCCGCGGTTCAGCGCCGGCACCGAACTGCGCCCCGCCTCGGCCGGCCGGCCGCCGCGGGCACTGACCGGTCAAGGGTCAGTCAGCCGGCCACAACCGGTCGCCCGACACAGCGCTATTGGCGCTACACTACAGTCATCAACCGTATACTACAACGATTAAAGAACAGTCGTCCCAATCGGCGCCAATCGGTAGTACGAGTTTCCTTCTGCCTTTCGGAGCCGCCGGTAGCGTGAGTATTCGCCAGTGGAAAGTAAAACAAATCACACTTGCTTGCAGTAGCATTTACGATCGTCGAATACCATTTGTAAGAGTCATTGATGGGCGCTGTCGGTTGACGAAATGGTAGAATGTGCAATAAAAGTCCTACAAATGTCACACATTGATGTTAGAGCACAGATTAATGGAGAGTCAACAACGAAGGGCCACCGCAAATTAGCTGGCGTGAAACACAAGCTGCATTTTCTTCGCTATTATAACAGAGCTGCAGCCAATAAAGAAGTGTGAAAGTGTACTATTGCCGTAACATGCTGGGTATTGCATGCGTACCAACAGTGGAGCACACACACACACACACACACACACACACACACACATGTGAGAGCGGCAATGGTAGACGTTTATGAGGTTTGATAGGGCTGTAAAGCGTGCGATAGAATGAGGAGCGAGCTTAACCGAATAGACAGTTGCACGCCGTTATAGACGGTAGTTATTGATAGTCTGCCATGCAACGACAACATGCAACAATCAATTGTGTTTTGTTGGTCTTCTGAGTCTGTTATGCTCCTTGATGCACGCACAGGCGGAATAATATGAGGGTTCTGTAAGCTATGACAATGTCACTTAAAAACGTTATATTAAGGCTATGACAATGTATTTTAGAATCAGCTTGAAAAGTCGAGGTACGAGAGCTAGCTTATAATGCTCAAACTGTCGGACATCAGGAGATTTGAAGAGGCCGCCACATCACACTTAAGGAGAACAATTAATTGTCAGACTGAAGTTTTGAGAAATGTTTGGGAACAAAAAAGAACCAGGTGCCAGCGCTGATTTTAGAGTGCATGGTTAAATAATTTTCGTCTTTTTATTGAGGCTGAGCTAAAATGACCGCTGGTAAAATGCGTTGACATGCTTGTGACCTGGAGCATCGTTTTTTTTACTCATCCAGCAATCGAAAAGTATCCATTGGAATACCGTTTTAGGCGCATTGCTCAACATTATTTCTAACATGGCAGTGTCCGTTTGTATAATTCATTAGTTAGTAACTTTCAAACAATTCATCAAGCAATTAAATCGCGCCGTCTGTGAATGAATGGAGAATGAATGCAAATGAATGGAGTGGAATTAGCCTTAGCGCTAACTGTCGTGTTGTATTTACACAAATAATTCACAGACGTGATAGCGTGATAGCGGTATGATGCTATTTAACTTCGATCACAAAACGTTTGCTCTATAAAATAGCAACAGTGGTGACATTCTTCAAAGTTCAGCACTGGTACATCATGCATAAGAGAATAGCTCACCAGTCCTTATTCAATGGCATAGTAGCGTCCTTTTCTGACCATGTCTAATCAATACACATGAACACACGTAAAAGAAAATGTCGACGATGAGTTGGAATGCGTTGTTGACTTGACATCGTGCATACAATCCGACATGACACAACACGACGCATCGAAAGCTTGCGATCAGCCTCCCCAGGGGCCTGACGTACACCTCCTGCTCCTACCTCCTCTTGCTCCTACCTGGAGAGTGAGGAAGCGTTTGGCGCTCTCGAACGCCTTCTTGGAGAGCCGGTTCGGGTCGAGAATGCGTACGAGCATCTCGCCGCGTTTCTCGACCGCCTGCAGCGCCGCCGCAGTCGAGGCGTCCAGGTCATTCTCGACCGTCTCGATCTGACGGAAGATCTCGGTCGAGATGCCGCTGACCTGTCGAACAGTGCCCAGCTGCGTGTCAGTTTGGGTGTGGCACGGCGTGACAGCAGTGCGACATGACATGTGTGGCGTGAGCCATCAGGACGCTGTGAATAGGATGGCCGCTTGTCTGTCTCTTGCTATATTTTTGCATTGATGGCATCGCTCGGAATATCTCACGAACACGTAATACATTTATAGTTATCAGTAATTTATTCTATTTACAACCTGTATGAGGCTATTCGTGTCACATAATTTTGTTACTAACCTTGTTTATTAATGCAAGATTTTCGCTGTTATCCAGTACTCCAATTATAATCGGACAATCTTCGGAATGCCTCGCTGTTTTGCAAATGATCGGCGTACATGCGTCAGCCGAAATAATTGTTTTTGTTGGAAACATTACGTTAGGCTCCCTCTGATTGCTAGCTCCAAATATCTCTGCATTGTATCACGTATCACCAAATGATTTGTGCTACACTATAGCGATTGCGTTGCGATCGACTGAGTTACTTCCGCTGTCCATAACTTTCCGTGGAACAACCATGACATAATGCCGAGTTTTTCATTGCAACACATGTTGACATAGGGACAAAGTTCTGTCCAATTTAACTTGCTGGCGAGTTTGTAGAAATACTATTCCAGAAGCAGTCTGAGTCTGTGTCTCAAACAGAAACATCGGTTTTGTGGCCTGAACTGGAAAGCTGAAGACTGATATCTAGCGGCTAGCGCATACTATCAGTCCCGATAAAAGCGTCAGATGCTACAATATATCGTGATTGTGCAGAGAGTCGTAATTGGTCAGACTCATCACTCAACAACTGTGGTAGCCGTCTGATCCAGAAACGGAGTTGACGAACTGCATTCGACTCTGCAGCCCTGCTCCATGGCTACGGAGTCAAGTATGAGTCGGCACTCTTAATTTGGATTTGGAGTTGGTCGGAGCTGACAATTTCGATGGGAATCAGATTTGGAGCTAGGACTTATTTTTAATCCGGGTTTGGAGTTGTTCAAAGTCTGCAATTTTTACCGTCTTCGTAATTGAGAGGTCAGAGTGCATTTCACCCTAGGTAGTAAGTCAGAGGCATAATTTATGAAGCTCATGCTCTCCATAACTCTAGGTCACCAACTTATTTCAACTCATAACACAAATCCCAGGCAAACTGCGGAATGCCTAATCAATCGACATTCTAAAAAACAAGACATTCCGCATAATGCATGGTTCTCTACAGAGCCAAATATCAACCCGGGCGTATTCTCAGCAGACGTGCTCCGTGGCAGCTCCTTTGTGACATTTCATTGTGACATTCCAGTCATAACTCATATCAGACATGTCATGTAACTCCATTCGCGCTCAATCAGTCGTACTACGCGGACGTGTAAAGCCGTCGGCGTGCCGTAAAGGTTATCTACAGCAGCGCCACTCAGCGGCGACCCAGCGAACGAGAGGCGCGTGCAGTTCAACTCCCAGGGCGCTCCCGGGAGAAAGATTACTCCATATTTCAGCCACGCGGCAGAGTGGGCAATCTTGCGCGCTGTTAGCCTTGTGCAATTTGTAGGTAGATCGTAAGGATTTTACGGGGCAGTTCGGACTGCGAATAAAATGTGAGTATCGAACGCAGGTGCCAATTTCAGTGGAAAAGGTTCCGCTCCCGATGCCAATATTTTTGGGCGCTAGTGAGTCTGTAGACGAACATTATTTATCTAACCTCATACAAACTTGGGTATAGCAAAACACGTAGGTCGTTGCGGTTTAATATTTCTTTGATACTCAAAACAAATCCTATTCGATCTCTCCAAATAATTTGCTAAAAAGCGAAGTGTTCAAAATTAATGAATTCAACGATTGACAGATTTGTTTCGTAAAACGTGTTGTGGTTAAATTAATCACCACATTTCCTTTTGAATGAACATCTCGTCATTTATATTGAGAAGCGACCAAAATGTTGTGCCCTGTCTGAATTCGACCCTTAAAACATTAATCACGCTTTTATGCACTTCATGCCTGTGGAAACGCATAAATGACTGGGTTGGGCCTGGTGAAGATGATAAATGACTTCCCACCTCAACTTGCTCATCGAAATGATGCCAGGATGTGATTTATTGCCGGCGTTTTCTCAGCGAAGTTGTTTTATTTTATAAGGTCAAATTTAACCGGGACTTCACTGATCCTGCCGTTGAAATAAGAATGAGTTTATGCTTGCAATATTTTTTTTTCTCGGAAAGCATAATACGTTTACTCTGTGCTGCGCATTTAATTTGCATTTACGGTACTAGATTGGAAATGTTCACTTTGACTGACGGAAATTAAATGACTAAATTTCATCAGAACATTCATATTGTGCCATGACTACTTAGATAATTGGCCAATTATCATTTCAAATATTTTGCCTAAGCCCAAGTCTCGTTTCTCGTGTATGAAATCATTGTTTCAAAGACTGTTTGTTTTCTGAATACCATATCACGACGAAACATGAGTTAAGTATCGAAGGATGAAACCAGGCTTATGAAAGCCAATTATAAAGTCATTAACGTTAACTATCGTACCAATGCCATCGACAAAATAGAGGAAACTAGTGCTAACCCGTCCGCTCCGCTGGACGATTACAGGTCAAGTGGTAGGTGCAAGCCAGTGATAGGCAATTAGGGATTGGTAACCCGTACTACCCGTGTACACCCGTTAAAACCGTGAACACTCCACCCCGGCTTAGCATATATTTACATATTTTTAAAGAATCTCTGGAACAGCAGATCCCTATAAAATAAAGGGGATCATTGTTGGCACGAACGTAAAAATGTCACCCACTCATACACCCTTCCACTCGTCATCCATGATATTGCACTAATTAGCTGGTATCTCCTGGATATCTGGTATCTCCTGGATGGAAGTACCCGACCGAAAACGATTGCACGTACACCCCCACCCCTCCCCCCTCCCCGTCCAACCAACCCATCTTCCACAAATGTCCTATGCATAGCTAGCTGGTATCTCCGGGCTGGAGATATCCGCACCAATTAAGCACGCTAATTAACTGGTACTTTTAAACTGAATAAACTGAGCGGAAAGACAGACAGACGCTTATAAAATAGTAATATAGATTGAACGCTTCGCGACCCTTGCAGTCCAACTATCTCGAGTAATGTCAGATGATCACCATATAAATATAACTGATGGGGCACGTCAATTTTAAGCATAAATTACGCATACAAATAACTCAAGCGGTCAAAATGAAACAAAGCAAACACATAGAATCGGAGTACCTTGCCAATGCAGCTCACCTTTCTGAAATCCTTTTGAACAACCATCTGAGGCATACCGCTGCCGGAGGGACCGTGCTGGGCCGCGCCCTGCTGCTGCTGCTGCTGCTGCTGTTGTTGCTGCTGTTGCTGCTGTTGCTGTTGCTGCTGTTGCTGCTGTTGCTGCTGTTGCTGCTCCTGTTGATGGTTGTGCCTCGGAGACCGTCCCATGTCCGCTGGCGGATCATTGCCATCCTGTGTAAGACGAATCTGTCAATCTGTGACCATCTGTGACCAATCTGTCAACCTATGACCATCTGTGACCAATCTGTCAATATGTGACCATCTGTGACCAATCTGTCAACCTGTGACCATCTGTGACCAATCTGTCAACTTGTGACCATATGTGACGAATCTGTCAATCTGTGACCATCTGTGACCAATCTGTCAACCTGTGACCATCTGTGACCAATCTGTCAATATGTGACCATCCGTGACCAATCTGTCAATATGTGACCATCTGTGACCAATCTGTCAACCTGTGACCATCTGTGACCAATATGTCAACCTGTGACCATATGTGACCAATATGTCAACCTGTGACTATATGTGACCAATCTGTCAATATGTGACCATCTGTGACCAATCTGTCAATATGTGATCATGTGTGACCAATCTGTCAACCTGTGACCATCTGTGACCAATATGTCAACCTGTGACCATCTTTGACCAATATGTCAATCTGTGACCATATGTGACCAAACTGTCAATATGTGACCATCTGTGACCAATCTGTCAACCTGTGACCGACCATATGTGACCAATCTGTCAACCTGTGACCATCTGTGAACAATCTGTCAATCTGTGACCATATGTGACCAATCTGTCAATCTGTGACCATCTGCATACAACAACTGTTCAACATCTGCCAACTATCTGTTGGTGATAATTGCAATATACCCTGCTTAGCAATACACCCTGCTTAGCAATGCACCCTGCTTAGCAATACACCCTGCTGAGCAATACACCCTGCTTAGCAATGCACTCTGCTTAGCAATACACCCTGCTTAGCAATACACCCTGCTTAGCAATACACCCTGCTTAGCAATACACCCTGCTTAGCAATACACCCTGCTTAGCAATACACCCTGCTTAGCAATACACCCTGCTGAGCAATACACCCTGCTTAGCAATACACCCTGCTTAGCAATATACCCTGCTTAGCAATACACCCTGCTTAGCAATACACCCTGCTTAGCAATACACCCTGCTTAGCAATACACCCTGCTTAGCAATGCACCCTGCTTAGCAATACACCCTGCTTAGCAATACACCCTGCTTAGCAATGCACCCTGCTTAGCAATACACCCTGCTTAGCAATACACCCTGCTTAGCAATACACCCTGCTTAGCAATACACCCTGCTTAGCAATGCACCCTGCTTAGCAATACACCCTGCTTAGCAATACATCCTGCTTAGCGAAGCTATTGTGGCCCACGAGTGTCTTCATGACAACTCAAACACTTAAAATTGCGCACTGTGCCGGCCGCAAACAAAGAACTTCCCAAGCTGAGCAGTTAAAGGGATTTAATTACGTTTTCCCACAAAAATGGAGTTATTACTTGAAATCGACAGATGACACCAAAATATATTGTAAATGTATTACATTTTGCATATAAACATTCCTACCGAAAGGTATTTAAAGTTAAAGTTGATAAGCGTTCCACGCTTATAACGGTCGGTACTCACAAGTACTTGGTAACGAATTCACTGTTTGAGCTAAAATTAGCCTACCTACGCATTGCTATGTATCATAAAGGCATATGATATGTTTCATGCACTCTATCGTTTGCAAATATGTACCAAACTTCTATGCACAATGACCAAGCATTTGAAAACGTGCATTGAAATCGGCAGTTTAGCTTGGCCCCGGAAACCTATTTAGTGTTCTCGACTTTTTCTCGAAACAGGACGTTTTTCGCATGCATTTTCAACAAACAGGTATTTAATACATTACAATGCACACATGAAACATTTATCTGAACCGTTTTCCCATAATTAATCAATAAATGTATCAGAAAACCGTGATGCATTCGGAGGATTAACTTGGCCCCGGACGGCGACCTATTTAGTGTCGGCGATTTGTTTCATTGACCAATCAGGGACGTTGTCACGCTTCTTGGCGCACTTACTTCATTTATGGCCCTATGACTTGTTTATAAATCAACATTCAAACCAGAGATAGTGATGGATCATACTGTTCGTCACCATATATAAGTAAATATTTTTAATTTCCCAAAATGTAATTTTCGAAATATAAAAAGTTGTTATTTCACTTTTAAATTGAGATGCGATATATTTGATACCACACATGTGTAATAACATAATGCAGATAAATAAATCAGAAGGTCATTATTTCCCTTTAATGGAGCACCACCTCATTTCAAGTAGCACGACAGCTAACAAGCGTTCATTAGCCGAGTGATTTGAGCATCGCTCGATCAAACATTTCAGCCGCATCACGCCGTCCCGCACGTCTGCTGACTCTACGGCGCCTTGGATGACTCGAGTCCCTGTGGCGGCGACTCGTCAGGCCACAGTCTATCGGGGCGTGGCGGCCGCCGAGCCGCGGACCGCGGGCCGCGCGGCGCGTGACGCCGGACCGACAACTAGCCAACATCAGTCAGTTGGCCAGAGGCGAGTCTCGCCACTCATTGATCACATTGAGTGGGTCGGGGTGGGTCGGGGTGCGGCGGGGTGCGGCGGGGTGCGGCGCGCCCGGCCGACGAACCCGCCCGGCCCCCCGTGTGCGTGTGTGTGTGAGCAGCGGGGACAGGGTGGCGGGGAGGGGAGGAGGCGGTAGCTCGGGTGTCCTGCATGTGGAACACGACACGGGGCGTCCTCAGGTGGTGGTGGTGGTGGTGGTGGTGATCGGGTCGGGCTGGCTCACGGGTCTGCCCGGTGACGTGCCGCCGCCGCCGCCGCCGCCGGCCGATGCCCGCGGGCATGTCGGGTCACCGGCCGGCGCAGCATCGAGCGTCACTGCTCGCCGCCGACGCGTCATTGATCGCCGCCACCGCGCCGCGGCCGCCGCGTGGCCTCCCGTCGCCACGCACACTAATCCTGTGCTCCGACGCCGGCCGAGAAGACCGCCCAACAACGCCTGATTGGCGTTGGCCACCAGCGGTCATTTGCGCCCCCTGACACTCCCCGCTGGCCGGGGCCGGCTCGTGTGTTCCTCCGGCGGCCAGGCGAATCTAATGGTGCCCACCGCCGAGCCGAGTACCTCCACCGCCACCGCCACCGCCACCGCCACCGCCACCGACCCCGCCACCGCCACCGCCTCAGCCACCGTCACCGCCACCGCGTCATCATCGACAGTAGTCAGCGCCGACAGTCGGTGGGGCTAATGATGCGCCCCTAACGGAGAGCGTGCTAAATGACGGCCGGTACAACGCCAGGGGAGGGCGAATGACAGCAGACACAGGGCGAGGGGCTGGGTGAGGGCGTGAGGGGGGGGGGGGGCTGGGTGACGGCGTGAGGGGGGGGGGGGGGGCTGGGTGACGGCGTGAGGGGGGGGGGGGGGGGGGGCTGGATGACGGTTGGGTGGAGCTGGGTGACGGTAAAAAGGGGGTATAACGGACTAGATGACGTCTGGGACAGTGTGACGTGGCGGGGTGACGGCTGGGACAGTGTGACGTGGCGGGGTGACGGCTGGGACAGTGTGACGTGGCGGGGTGACGACTGGGACAGTGTGACGTGGCGGGGTGACGGCTGGGACAGTGTGACGTGGCGGGGTGACGGCTGGGACAGTGTGACGTGGCGGGGTGACGGCTGGAGCAGTGTGACGTGGCGGGGTGACGGCTGGGACAGTGTGACGTGGCGGGGTGACGGCTGGAGCAGTGTGACGTGGCGGGGTGACGACTGGAGCAGTGTGACGTGTAAGGGGTGACGACTGGGACAGTGTGACGTGGCGGGGTGACGGCTGGGACAGTGTGACGTGGCGGGGTGACGGCTGGAGCAGTGTGACGTGGCGGGGTGACGGCTGGGACAGTGTGACGTGGCGGGGTGACGGCTGGAGCAGTGTGACGTGGCGGGGTGACGGCTGGGACAGTGTGACGTGGCGGGGTGACGGCTGGAGCAGTGTGACGTGGCGGGGTGACGGCTGGGACAGTGTGACGTGGCGGGGTGACGGCTGGGACAGTTTGACGTGGCGGGGTGACGGCTGGGACAGTGTGACGTGGCGGGGTGACGACTGGGACAGTGTGACGTGGCGGGGTGACGGCTGGAGCAGTGTGACGTGGCGGGGTGACGGCTGGACAGTGTGACGTGGCGGGGTGACGACTGGAGCAGTGTGACGTGGCGGGGTGACGGCTGGGACAGTGTGACGTGGCGGGGTGACGGCTGGGACAGTGTGACGTGGCGGGGTGACGGCTGGGACAGTGTGACGTGGCGGGGTGACGACTGGAGCAGTGTGATGTGTCGGGGTGACGGCTGGAGCAGTGTGACGTGGCGGGGTGACGGCTGGGACAGTGTGACGTGGCGGGGTGACGGCTGGGACAGTGTGACGTGGCGGGGTGACGACTGGAGCAGTGTGACGTGGCGGGGTGACGGCTGGGACAGTGTGACGTGGCGGGGTGACGGCTGGGACAGTGTGACGTGGCGGGGTGACGACTGGAGCAGTGTGACGTGGCGGGGTGACGGCTGGGACAGTGTGACGTGGCGGGGTGACGGCTGGGACAGTGTGACGTGGCGGGGTGACGACTGGAGCAGTGTGACGTGGCGGGGTGACGGCTGGGACAGTGTGACGTGGCGGGGTGACGGCTGGGACAGTGTGACGTGGCGGGGTGACGACTGGAGCAGTGCGACGTGGCAGGGTGACGGCTGGAGCAGTGTGACGTGGCGGGGTGACGGCTGGGACAGTATATGACGTGGCGGGGTGACGGCTGGGACAGTGTGACGTGGCGGGGTGACGACTGGAGCAGTGTGACGTGGCGGGGTGACGGCTGGGACAGTGTGACGTGGCGGGGTGATGGCTGGAGCAGTGTGACGTGGCGGGGTGACGGCTGGGACAGTGTGACGTGGCGGGGTGACGGCTGGGACAGTATATGACGTGGCGGGGTGACGGCTGGGACAGTGTGACGTGGCGGGGTGACGGCTGGGACAGTGTGACGTGGCGGGGTGACGGCTGGGACAGTATATGACGTGGCGGGGTGACAGCTGGGACAGTGTGACGTGGCGGGGTGACGGCTGGAGCAGTGTGACGAGGCGGGGTGACGACTGGGACAGTGTGACGTGGCGGGGTGACGGCTGGAGCAGTGTGACGTGGCGGGGTGACGGCTGGGACAGTGTGACGTGGCGGGGTGACGGCTGGGACAGTGTGACGTGGCGGGGTGATGGCTGGAGCAGTGTGACGTGGCGGGGTGACGGCTGGGACAGTGTGACGTGGCGGGGTGACGGCTGGGACAGTATATGACGTGGCGGGGTGACGGCTGGGACAGTGTGACGTGGCGGGGTGACGGCTGGGACAGTGTGACGTGGCGGGGTGACGACTGGGACAGTGTGACGTGGCGGGGTGACGGCTGGGACAGTGTGACGTGGCGGGGTGACGGCTGGGACAGTGTGACGTGGCGGGGTGACGGATGGGACAGTGTGACGTGGCGGGGTGACGACTGGAGCAGTGTGACGTGGCGGGGTGACGGCTGGGACAGTATATGACGTGGCGGGGTGACGGCTGGGACAGTGTGACGTGGCGGGGTGACGGCTGGGCCAGTATATGACGTGGCGGGGTGACGGCTGGGACAGTGTGACGTGGCGGGGTGACGACTGGATCAGTGTGACGTGGCGGGTGACGGCTGGAGCAGTGTGACGTGGCGGGGTGACGGCTGGAGCAGTGTGACGTGGCGGGGTGACGACTGGAGCAGTGTGACGTGGCGGGGTGACGGCTGGAGCAGTGTGACGTGGCGGGGTGACGACTGGAGCAGTGTGACGTGGCGGGGTGACGGCTGGGACAGTATGACGTGGCGGGGTGACGGCTGGAGCAGTGTGACGTGGCGGGGTGACGGCTGGGACAGTATGACGTGGCGGGGTGACGACTGGAGCAGTGTGACGTGGCGGGGTGACGGCTGGGACAGTATATGACGTGGCGGGGTGACGGCTGGGACAGTGTGACGTGGCGGGGTGACGGCTGGGACAGTGTGACGTGGCGGGGTGACGGCTGGGACAGTGTGACGTGGCGGGGTGACGGCTGGAGCAGTATGACGTGGCGGGGTGACGACTGGAGCAGTGTGACGTGGCGGGGTGACGGCTGGAGCAGTGTGACGTGGCGGGGTGACGACCGGAGCAGTGTGATGTGGCGGGGTGACGGCTGGGACAGTGTGACGTGGCGGGGTGACGGCTGGGACAGTGTGACGTGGCGGGGTGACGGCTGGAGCAGTGTGACGTGGCGGGGTGACGACTGGAGCAGTGTGACGTGGCGGGGTGACGGCTGGGACAGTGTGACGTGGCGGGGTGACGACTGGAGCAGTGTGACGTGGCGGGGTGACGGCTGGAGCAGTGTGACGTGGCGGGGTGACGGCTGGGACAGTGTGACGTGGCGGGGTGACGGCTGGGACAGTGTGACGTGGCGGGGTGACGGCTGGGACAGTGTGACGTGGCGGGGTGACGACTGGAGCAGTGTGACGTGGCGGGGTGACGGCTGGGACAGTGTGACGTGGCGGGGTGACGGCTGGGACAGTGTGACGTGGCGGGGTGACGGCTGGGACAGTGTGACGTGGCGGGGTGACGGCTGGGACAGTATGACGTGGCGGGGTGACGACTGGGACAGTGTGACGTGGCGGGGTGACGGCTGGAGCAGTGTGACGTGGCGGGGTGACGGCTGGAGCAGTGTGACGTGGAGGGGTGACGGCTGGGACAGTGTGACGTGGCGGGGTGACGGCTGGGACAGTGTGACGTGGCGGGGTGACGGCTGGGACAGTGTGACGTGGCGGGGTGACGGCTGGAGCAGTGTGACGTGGCGGGGTGACGGCTGGAGCAGTGTGACGTGGCGGGGTGACGGCTGGGACAGTGTGACGTGGCGGGGTGACGGCTGGGACAGTGTGACGTGGCGGGGTGACGGCTGGGACAGTGTGACGTGGCGGGGTGACGGCTGGGACAGTGTGACGTGGCGGGGTGACGGCTGGAGCAGTGTGACGTGGCGGGGTGACGGCTGGAGCAGTGTGACGTGGCGGGGTGACGACTGGAGCAGTGTGACGTGGCGGGGTGACGGCTGGAGCAGTGTGACGTGGCGGGGTGACGACTGGAGCAGTGTAACGTGGCGGGGTGACGGCTGGAGCAGTGTGACGTGGCGGGGTGACGACTGGAGCAGTGTGACGTGGCGGGGTGACGGCTGGGACAGTGTGACGTGGCGGGGTGACGGCTGGAGCAGTGTGACGTGGCGGGGTGACGGCTGGGACAGTGTGACGTGGCGGGGTGACGACTGGAGCAGTGTGACGTGGCGGGGTGACGGCTGGGACAGTGTGACGTGGCGGGGTGACGGCTGGGACAGTGTGACGTGGCGGGGTGACGGCTGGAGCAGTGTGACGTGGCGGGGTGACGGCTGGGACAGTGTGACGTGGCGGGGTGATGGCTGGAGCAGTGTGACGTGGCGGGGTGACGGCTGGGACAGTGTGACGTGGCGGGGTGACGACTGGAGCAGTGTGACGTGGCGGGGTGACGGCTGGGACAGTGTGACGTGGCGGGGTGACGACTGGAGCAGTGTGACGTGGCGGGGTGACGGCTGGAGCAGTGTGACGTGGCGGGGTGACGGCTGGGACAGTATATGACGTGGCGCGGTGACGGCTGGAGCAGTATGACGTGGCGGGGTGACGACTGGAGCAGTGTGACGTGGCGGGGTGACGGCTGGAGCAGTGTGACGTGGCGGGGTGACGACTGGAGCAGTGTGACGTGGCGGGGTGACGGCTGGAGCAGTGTGACGTGGCGGGGTGACGACTGGAGCAGTGTGACGTGGCGGGGTGACGACTGGAGCAGTGTGACGTGGCGGGGTGACGGCTGGAGCAGTGTGACGTGGCGGGGTGACGGCTGGGACAGTGTGACGTGGCGGGGTGACGGCTGGAGCAGTGTGACGTGGCGGTGATGACGGCTGGAGCAGTGTGACGTGGCGGGGTGACGGCTGGGACAGTGTGACGTGGCGGGGTGACGGCTGGAGCAGTGTGACGTGGCGGGGTGACGGCTGGGACAGTGTGACGTGGCGGGGTGACGGCTGGGACAGTGTGACGTGGCGGGGTGACGGCTGGGACAGTATGACGTGGCGGGGTGACGGCTGGGACAGTGTGACGTGGCGGGGTGACGGCTGGGACAGTGTGACGTGGCGGGGTGACGGCTGGGACAGTGTGACGTGGCGGGGTGACGGCTGGGACAGTGTGACGTGGCGGGGTGACGGCTGGAGCAGTGTGACGTGGCGGGGTGACGACTGGAGCAGTGTGACGTGGCGGGGTGACGGCTGTGACAGTGTGACGTGGCGGGGTGACGGCTGGGACAGTATATGACGTGGCGGGGTGACGGCTGGGACAGTGTGACGTGGCGGGGTGACGGCTGGAGCAGTGTGACGTGGCGGGGTGACGGCTGGAGCAGTGTGACGTGGCGGGGTGACGGCTGGGACAGTATGACGTGGCGTGGTGACGGCTGGGACAGTGTGACATGGCGGGGTGACGGCTGGAGCAGTGTGACGTGGCGGGGTGACGGATGGAGCAGTGTGACGTGGCGGGGTGACGACTGGGACAGTGTGACGTGGCGGGGTGACGACTGGGACAGTGTGACGTGGCGGGGTGACGGCTGGGACAGTGTGACGTGGCGGGGTGACGGCTGGGACAGTGTGACGTGGCGGGGTGACGGCTGGGACAGTGTGACGTGGCGGGGTGACGGCTAAGACAGTGTGACGTGGCGGGGTGACGGCTGGGACAGTGTGACGTGGCGGGGTGACGGCTGGGACAGTGTGACGTGGCGGGGTGACGGCTGGGACAGTGTGACGTGGCGGGGTGACGGCTGGAGCAGTGTGACGTGGCGGGGTGACGGCTGGGACAGTGTGACGTGGCGGGGTGACGGCTGGAGCAGTGTGACGTGGCGGGGTGGCGACTGGGACAGTGTG
This sequence comes from Chirona hameri, assembly GCA_036785665.1. Classification (NCBI taxonomy): domain Eukaryota; kingdom Metazoa; phylum Arthropoda; class Thecostraca; order Balanomorpha; family Balanidae; genus Chirona; species Chirona hameri. The sequence continues at coordinate 10,509 of JAXIVJ010010764.1, read as the reverse complement.
ACGTGGCGGGGTGACGGCTGGAGCAGTGTGACGTGGCGGGGTGACGGCTGGGACAGTGTGACGTGGCGGGGTGACGACTGGGACAGTGTGACGTGGCGGGGTGACGACTGGGACAGTGTGACGTGGCGGGGTGACGGCTGGGACAGTGTGACGTGGCGGGGTGACGACTGGAGCAGTGTGACGTGGCGGGGTGACGGCTGGAGCAGTGTGACGTGGCGGGGTGACGGCTGGGACAGTGTGACGTGGCGGGGTGACGGCTGGGACAGTGTGACGTGGCGGGGTGACGGCTGGGACGGTGTGACGTGGCGGGGTGACGGCTGGAGCAGTGTGACGTGGCGGGGTGACGGCTGGGACAGTGTGACGTGGCGGGGTGACGGCTGGGACAGTGTGACGTGGCGGGGTGACGGCTGGAGCAGTGTGACGTGGCGGGGTGACGGCTGGAGCAGTGTGACGTGGCGGGGTGACGGCTGGGACAGTGTGACGTGGCGGGGTGACGGCTGGGACAGTGTGACGTGGCGGGGTGACGGCTGGGACAGTGTGACGTGGCGGGGTGACGGCTGGAGCAGTGTGACGTGGCGGGGTGACGACTGGAGCAGTGTGACGTGGCGGGGTGACGACTGGAGCAGTGTGACGTGGCGGGGTGACGGCTGGGACAGTGTGACGTGGCGGGGTGACGACTGGGACAGTGTGACGTGGCGGGGTGACGGCTGGAGCAGTGTGACGTGGCGGGGTGACGACTGGGACAGTGTGACGTGGCGGGGTGACGACTGGAGCAGTGTGACGTGGCGGGGTGACGGCTGGAGCAGTGTGACGTGGCGGGGTGACGGCTGGGACAGTGTGACGTGGCGGGGTGACGGCTGGAGCAGTGTGACGTGGCGGGGTGACGGCTGGGACAGTGTGACGTGGCGGGGTGACGACTGGAGCAGTGTGACGTGGCGGGGTGACGGCTGGGACAGTGTGACGTGGCGGGGTGACGACTGGAGCAGTGTGACGTGGCGGGGTGACGGCTGGAGCAGTGTGACGTGGCGGGGTGACGACTGGAGCAGTGTGACGTGGCGGGGTGACGGCTGGGACAGTGTGACGTGGCGTGGTGACGGCTGGAGCAGTGTGACGTGGCGGGGTGACGACTGGGACAGTGTGACGTGGCGGGGTGACGGCTGGAGCAGTGTGACGTGGCTGGGTGACGGCTGGGACAGTGTGACGTGGCGGGGTGACGGCTGGGACAGTGTGACGTGGCGGGGTGACGGCTGGGACAGTGTGACGTGGCGGGGTGACGGCTGGGACAGTATATGACGTGGCGGGGTGACGGCTGGGACAGTGTGACGTGGCGGGGTGACGGCTGGGACAGTATATGACGTGGCGGGGTGACGGCTGGGACAGTATATGACGTGGCGGGGTGACGGCTGGGGACAGTGTGACGTGGCGGGGTGACGGCTGGGGACAGTGTGACGTGGCGGGGTGACGGCTGGGACAGTGTGACGTGGCGGGGTGACGACTGGGACAGTATATGACGTGGCGGGGTGACGACTGGGACAGTGTGACGTGGCGGGGTGACGACTGGGACAGTGTGACGTGGCGGGGTGACGACTGGAGCAGTGTGACGTGGCGGGGTGACGGCTGGAGCAGTGTGACGTGGCGGGGTGACGGCTGGGACAGTGTGACGTGGCGGGGTGACGCCTGGAGCAGTGTGACGTGGCGGGGTGACGGCTGGGACAGTGTGACGTGGCGGGGTGACGGCTGGGACAGTGTGACGTGGCGGGGTGACGGCTGGGACAGTATACCTGGGGTGGGCTGATGACGGCTGGGACAGTATACCTGGGGTGGGCTGATGACGGCGGAGCAGCATGACGGAGGGGCGGAGGGGGAGGGGGATAATCGACGGCTGCGGCGCCGATCCGTCTCCCCAGACCTCCGTGCCGAGTCTATCGGAATGCGCCGACGCCAGGCCGTCCGGAAACGATGAAGAGTGGCGACCATACCATACCAGTCGGCGGCAGGGTCACGGGTAATTGTGGAGGCAACTGGGCCAAGAGTAATGTGCCGTTGCACTTGATATCATATACATTTCACAGAAACTATATAGGCTTCTACGTGCGAATATAACCATAGAAGTTGTGGCGCCCTAAAACCCCAATCCACCAAACTATGTGTATCTTAGCACTAGACTCTGCTGCTGCCTTGGAGTGTCCATTTCCTCATTGTTATGACCGGCGAAATCTTTTTATTCAGCTTCACTTGCAGGCGGGCAAAGGCATCACCCGTTCCATATATTGCCTTGCTATCCAGCGAACGCGGCAATATCTGCGATCCTGAGCCCTGACATATATCAACATTATCGCTCAGCTCCTATCCCACATACAGAATGACAATCTCGCAGCTTCCCCCCCCCCCGCGTCTTCTGCCGGCGAGCGCGGGTAGCGCCTCTGGGACCCACTGACCGACCCCGCCCCCTCTCGTCGCCCGGGGCGGGGGAGGGTCACGTTCGGGGACGGAGCAGGACGTGCTGAGTTCCGCCTCAACGCCAGCCAGATGTCTTCACTGCTGAGCTCGGGCCTCAACGGCTTCATCAGAATTGCCAGAAATACGTGACATAAATGAATGGCGTTTCTTATCATTTTCCAATAAAGATGAAAGGATATGCCATAACATTTATTATCTTTAAAACTTATCCTGTCCTAGCCTCCCATTTTTAAAACAAATTAGTGGAAACACCCACAGGCGTTGGAAAGGGCGCCAGGGGACCATGGTCACATTTTTTCTTCTGCTAAAATATTTAATTTGGTTAAATAAGAACGGTTTGAGGGAGATACACCAAGACAAGAAGAGCTCAAGTCGGTCTGCAAATAAATATTGGATAGATGGGTTGGACTTCTCTTAAAAAATAGAAGTTTCACTGCCCCTACCCCTATTTTTCATGACGTCCCTACGCCCATTGAAACACTTAAAGGTAATAGGTCACCTTGAAAGTTGTCTTTACATTTGGCTATACGGGGTATTTCGAGCCAAACAAAAAACGAATATAGCATTTGTTTGGACGAAAGATAGATATCCGTCGAAAAATGGACAGCGGGGCCCGCTGGAAAAATCAAGCGGGGGCAAAACTATTCCCCCCCGCATCTTCCGTAGTCGAAAATGACATATCCTTTACCATATATGGTAAAAATGATGAGCATCGTAAAAGTTTAAAAATAAAAGAAAAAATATACTTCATATGGCAGTCAAATATGGTAGCTTGTCCTTGAGGCAAAAGTGACGCAACGCAAATTTAAACAATATTAGTAATATAGTACATAGTAATATAGCATGTTATAAAATTATTATATAATGGAACAGTGTCAGAAAAATTATTCAATCTTTACAGCTAAAGCTAATTGATAAAACATAATTTTCCCTCCACGTCTATATGTGCCGCAGGGGCGGATCCAGGGAGGGGGGAGGGGGGGGGGGGGGGGGGGGGGGGGGAGGCAACGGCCATCCCCCTATCCAAGACCGTTCAAGGGGAAGGGATGGGGCAAACTATGTTTTGCTCCCCCCGCCCAAAACGTGAAGTCTAATACATGCTATATTTGCGTTTTTAGAACGGTACTGGGCAAATTTGTCCAAATTTGTGATTTTTGGGCCAAATTTGTCGGCGCTGGCGCCGCTGTTCTACCACTATTCTCGAAAAACATCAGGGGGGGGGGGCAAAATGACAAACAACCCCCACTAGGGCGAGGGGTAATTTATAAGTTTAACAATTATCACGTTTACAGGTGTTCTTATTTCATTATTTTTATCCAGCACCATTTCGGTCAAGCAAGTCTACAATAGAACAATCGGTCCAAACCCATCCTTTTCCCTGTAGGTCCTTCCCGTCCTTCCGGTTACAACGGCGGAGGCGGAGAGGGTGTTCAGTATGGTGGAGAAGACTATCCTCTCTCCGAGCGACAATGACCGAGCTCCAGATGACGGAGGCGCTGATCATGTGCGAAGCCCACCGCGAGACCTATAGGTCTGACCTATACGGATGACATTATAATGTCATCCGTCAGCGAAGTCGTTGACTTCTTTGCGCGATCGGGGAGTCGCCAGCTAGATTATTTCAGGCTGGCGCTGCCTGGCTGGCTGCCAAAGGTTTCTGCCATAGACTGTATGGCAGTAATATTATAAATGCAGCCTTCACCGTAGTAGGTATCGGTTACTTCATCTGCGTGTGTCGTATCTATGGACCCGCCGAGATGCACAAATGGCCTCGAGGTCCGGGAGCAGGGACATATTTTTTGTCTTCAAGAACCTGGCAACGGAAGTTGATCATCCATCCGTATGCATAGATGGGTATCATAGATGGGTAGCGAAAGTTTCTTGGAATGCATATTGAATTTGACGCCATGATTGGGTCATCTGTATTATTGTTTTGAATGGCTGAAGTGCGACTGGTTCGATCATGTTTGACGTTCTCGCCTTTAGCTCTTTTTTATCGGAGCGCAACAGATAACAACGACAAACATTTGTGCAGCGAAATGCGTATTCATTTTTCCGGTAGGACCATCCCCTCGGTTTACTATCTGAGATTCGGAGCTGGAAATTCTTAAGAAAACTGCCATTTATTTGATGCTCGAAGTTCTCTTTTAACCCTCGCCCTACTTTTTCACCTTCGCCTTACGGGGGGGGGGGGGGGGGGGTCCTAAAAAGACCCCCTGTTAACTTCCAAACCAAGCAATATAGAGCAACGCAGTAAGAACCAACATCTTGCCTGTCATGTTTGGAATCTAACGGTATGCAATTTTTAGGTTTCCGGTCAACGAGTGCCCTTCCAGATCAAGTGAATGACCTCGATCGACCACGTCCAGAACAGCGATTTTGCTCTGTCAGAAAACCTCAAAATGATAAATTGATAAATGTAAATAAAAAGGCATGTTCCTAGACCAGTTTTGTCTCGGAAATACAGAAAAGGTAATTATTTATTCGTATCTAGTAAAAAAAAGTCAAAAAAAGTGATATAAAAAATAACGTCATGAATTTCTTACACTTAGGGGGCTCCCTACTCAGTCACTCAGTCAAAAATAGAGATATTTTCTAGAAATTTGATTTGAGTATTTTCCATACTCAGTTCTCTCACATATATTCCGGTTTTTTAACATCCTTGATTTTTTTTATGTTTTGGTGATTTTTTTCCCAAAAAAATCCGTTTTTGTTCATTTTGGGGATCAAAAACCCAAAACTTTGAAAATCTGAGATTACAAATTTAAAGAAAATGACATTTAATATCTTTACTTAATTGTGTTTGCAATTTGCTTTAAAACTCTATTTTCTACGATTTTTCCAACATTTATCGTTTTTCCACCAACATGACGTCATCAAAATATCATTATTTCCCAAATTCCTCCACCAATTTCAATGAAATTGTTACAGATACGTATAATTGTTGTCTACTTAGCTACTTAAAATTTCAGGAAGATGCGCCGCATGTCTAAGAAGTTAGTCAAGAAAAACCTCAGGAGGGTCGTTTTAGGACCCCGTAGGGCGAGGGTTAAATTCTATGGTAGCTTCTTTCCACTAACATTTTTTTCCTTGACCGCAAACAAAAATGTTCAAATCTAAGATATTCTTGTTTTTTGCAAGGGTCGTCGACCCCTGTAGCAAAAAGTAGTTGGCACCGAAGACGAACGGATGGATCCGTCCTTGCTCTTAAGGGCAAGGCCGGCTTGGTTCAGCGCACATTTTCATGTTTTTGTCCCTTGCAGTCGGGAACGAAAACATAAGTACACCTTTTTTGATATCTCAAAAGGTCGAAAAGATAAACAAAATCATTAGAAATCGTGTGGTTGCAAAATAAAGTGGCCCAAATACGGGAGATTTTCGAAATTGGGGGTACCTAGGTAAGATCCGCTTAACCCGCGCCGTGCCGGGGGGGGGGGGGCGTTTAGACGCCCCCCTCCGTTTTTTGCCCATAGCTAAAAAACCGTTGAAGCCAGGTAGCTGAAATTTTCAGTACCTGTCCGCTGAACATTTTACAACTTTTGTGAAACCAAAAGTTTCAGGTCTTATCAGGTCAGGTCACCAGGTCAGGTCACGTGACCCAACCTCAGAAAAAGTTTGTGGTCGTGCCACGTCTACAGTTTCCGGGTGATCACTTTTAAACTTTTAGAGTTTGATAAGGATATCATTACCTACAATTTGCATATCTCGGATTTTTTTATTTGTTGACCTAAGGTCTGATCGATCACGTGACCTTCCCCATTATAAGTCAATGGGGAAATATTTAAATGCTTTGCTTTCCATGTAAACGCATCCAATCAACGTTTTTTCTTCAGGATCATGTGGTAATAGACCATTCTTCATTACCCAGATACTATTTTGGTTTATTTGACCCCCACAAGGTCATCCGAGGTCACATGAGGTCACATACACTTCTTTGCCAATAACTTTTGATCGAAGAGAGATAGAAACTTGAAGAAGGCACGAATGTGATTTTTTCGTCAAGACGCATCGACTCATATGCAACATGACCCACCGTGACCGACTTGGTCACCATGTGACCTTCACCTGAGGTCAAATTTTTTAATTGACTTTCCAAGGTCAAGATGTATATTTTTCGATGCGCCTTGCCGATGGAAACACGATGAAGCCACAATCAATGCTCTATCTTGAATAGCAAAAAAGTTATTCGCGAAAAACTTTTTCCAAGATAACAGCCATTTTGACCTTTGATGACCTCTGGAGCCTCAACTATTGACCTGAACTCAAATCTGACGGTAAAACGTTACAGGAGCGTTTCAAGAGCTATCTATTGCTTTTTACGGTTTCGTCCTAGCTATCATAGTTCCCGAGATATCGTGGGATTTCAGGATCAAGTTACCTAAAACGGGAAAATTTGACGTATGATGACCTTTGGTGACCTCAATAATAACCTGAGCGAAAAAATGACCAAAGTAGTTTCTAAATCATTGTTGACGAGCTTTCCAACGCTGTTTTTCGTTTTGCGCTACGTTGCCTAGGAGCAGGGTTAGAAGGGGGGGGGGGGGGGCGTCGAAACGCCCCCCCCCCCCGGCACGGCGAAGGTGGCGCCGAGCACCGGCACGGCGCGGGTTAAACTGGTTGCCCCTCCCCCTCCCAAACGGTCGGCTGGATCCGCCCTTGATGCGCCGAACATATTAACAAGGAACGACTTGAACTTCGAAACATCAATATTTGGCTACTGAAAACGGGTCTTGTTTTCTGGTAGCTATTACATTGTAATTGTATGTTACCCTAACTTAGTTTCCGGGCTCTGGCAACCCTGATAGATCGCCACTCTAAATCCCGATAATCATCATCATCATCACCTTTAATTTTCCTTCAAATCCTTCAACCTATGTGTTTAGGCTATATGACTACGTGAACTGAATCAGGGACGTAGACCACGGGGGCCATGTTCTCCCCCCCCCTCCCCCTCAGTGATCCAGTTTACACTAGATAAAATGGGATTCCGTCAAGCTTTAAGTGTATCGGCGTTGCATGTAAAGAATCGAGTTAGAAATATCTCCGACTGCACCTCCCCCCTCGGTAGATGAAAAGATATCGTGACCCCTCCCTGAGCAAAATCCTGGCTACATGCCTGAACTGAATTGATCGAAGTCTTGCCCCCATGTCAAAATAAAATCCGCCGCCACTGTTATACGGTGCCTACATTGTATGGGTGTAAGCCTGGTGCTCCTATACACATATATACACCGGCAGAAAATCGTCACTACACAGTTATGTACATGATACACAATAAATGGTACACACGACACAGTAATCCGGTGCTTATTATTATATATCAGTAATCATCACTCAGCGGCCCTGCTTGAATACACAAACATTGTCGTGGCCCCTCCTCCACCCACCTCCTTACACCCCTCCACTGTAAGCCACCGCATTACTGTGTCGTGTGTACCATTTATTATGTATATGTACACAACTGTGTAGTGACGATTTTCTGCCGGTGTATAAATGTGTATAGGAGCACCAGGCTTACACCCATACACTGTACACCAGAGTTCGCCACGGGCCGGGCTGGCCCTATGGGCCATGGGCCGGGCCTGGGCCGGGCCTGGGCCGAGCCTCAACTTTAAGGAAATCACCGGGCTCTTGACAGTTTTCTTTCTTGTTGAGATGAACATTCTGAGGATGACGCAAGTCGAAATATGTTAATGTAATTTGTAATACTGATTTCAAGTTTAATTAAGATATAACATGAGCAGGAGGTTACTTATTCACCCCCCTGTTAAAGGTAAACTATTCGCTTTAAACAGCCATTAACCAGTGGCGGATCCAGGGGGGGTCACGGGGTCATGACATCCCCCCTTGGGCCATGGGGCACCACCGCGTCGGGGTACCACCAAAATAAAGAAAAAAAATCCGCGCCGCGGCGCAAATCATTCAGTGTTCTTTGAACCAAGGGCACCACCGCGTCGGTGTACCAGGGGCACTGCACCGCGCGCCGGTGTACCAGGGGCAACACCGCGCCGGTGTGCCAGGGGCACCATCGTGACGGTAGGGGGTACTATTTCTCGTTTTGACCTTGCATGCAGGATCCATAGCAAGAATTAGTTCTCTAACCCGCTCAAAACCTCATATTTTGGCGCTGTTTCGCGGTGCAATAATAGTTTATCGCATACATAAGATTTACTACTCGTACAAAACGGCTTCCAACCCGCCACCCCTGGTCACGAACCTCGACTTCTCTCTTGGTCAATTCTTCATCAGCCGTCTGGGGCCGCCCTTGACTGTACAAGTTATATATTTTAGCACCATCCGCGGTACTATGATAGAAAGGGTACGACTAATATTTCAAATATCTATAGCCAACTTTGTAAACAAAAATGCTGAAATAGGGGCACCCTCAAAATATAGTGGACCAAATCCGTTGAGTTTTCATATTTGGGTATAGGTAGGGGCATCACTGCAATTGATGACCCCTCTTGAAGATTTTCTGGATCCGCCCCTGCCATTAACACTTAATAATGTTTTTAATAGAGTGTTAATAAAATAAGATTAAATTTGACTGAATGACATATCATCTTATCCAACATTATTTGCTTTGAATCTAAAGCTGATTAGCCTCCCATGCTATCCGTTGCGACGAATGTCGTCTAGCATTGACGGCGCTGCTTCCACCCATACCACTCCATCATCCAACGCCACACGCCACGATTCCCGTTCCCTCATCATCCCCGCAGATGGCGGTGTCCGCTGATCCCCGTCCGCCCACTTCCGGTCACTTCCGGCCGCGGCCTTCCGTCGGCGCGCGGACCGGATATCCGGCCGAGTCCGCTGACCGACCGCCCGGTCACCGCATCTGTCTCCGCGCCAGACCGCCGTGAACACTGACCAGTCGGCGGTGAAGGGCTGGGTATGGTTGGGGATGGAGGGGGGGACTGATGTTCATCCTCCTTTAACTTCCGAGTCCGCCAGGGGGGGGGGGGGGGGGGGGAGGTCTCGGAGGTGATGTGAAGATATGAGACTGGCTAAGAGATGTTGGTGGTACGGGAGATGCCACCTGACCGGTGTGGTCCAGTGTGAAGTAGGTAATGACTTCGGTGTGGTCCGGTGTGAAGTAGGTAATGACACTTCGGTGTGGTCCGGTGTGAAGTAGGTAATGACTTCGGTGTGGTCCGGTGTGGGGTAGGTAATGGCACTTCGGTGTGGTCCGGTGTGAAGTAGGTAACGACTTCGGTGTGGTCCGGTGTGGGGTAGGTAATGACACTTCGGTGTGGTCCGGTGTGAAGTAGGTAATGACTTCGGTGTGGTCCAGTGTGAAGTAGGTAATGACACTTCGGTGTGGTCCGGTGTGGGGTAGGTAATGACACTTCGGTGTGGTCCGGTGTGGGGTAGGTAATGACACTTCGGTGTGGTCCGGTGTGGGGTAGGTAATGACACTTCGGTGTGGTCCGGTGTGAAGTAGGTAATGACTTCGGTGTGGTCCGGTGTGAAGTAGGCAATAACACTTCGGTGTGGTCCGGTGTGAAGTAGGTAATGACTTCGGTGTGGTCCGGTGTGGGGTAGGTAATGGCTCTTCGGTGTGGTCCGGTGTGAAGTAGGTAATGACACTTCGGTGTGGTCCGGTGTGGGGTAGGTAATGCCACTTCGGTGTGGTCCGGTGTGGGGTAGGTAATGACACTTCGGTGTGGTCCGGTGTGGTGTAGGTAATGACACTTCGGTGTGGTCCGGTGTGAAGTAGGTAATGACTTCGGTGTGGTCCGGTGTGGGGTAGGTAATGACACTTCGGTGAGGTCCAGTGTGGTGTAGGTAATGAAACTTCGGTGTGGTCCGGTGTGGGGTAGGTAATGACACTTCGGTGTGGTCCGGTGTGGGGTAGGTAATGACTTCGGTGTGGTCCGGTGTGGGGTAGGTAATGACACTTCGGTGTGGTCCGGTGTTTGGTAGGAAATGACACTTCGGTGTGGTCCGGTGTGGGGTAGGTAATGACACTTCGGTGTGGTCCAGTGTGGGGTAGGTAATTACCCTTCGGTGTGATCCGGTGTGGGGTAAGTAATGACTTCGGTG
>JAXIVJ010010763.1:17500-45999 GCA_036785665.1 Chirona hameri | reverse complement strand
CTCCTAAACGTTGGTATAGCCCATGCCATACCTGCCATACTGCATTTTCCAGCCTTGTAACGTGCCTTGTCATGCGTTTTTTTTTTGGGGGGGGGGGCTTTCAACGCTTGGGAAGGGGCCCTTTCAACGCTCGGGAAGGGGCCCTTTCGAGGCGCCGCCCCCCCTGGACGAAATCCTGGCTACGTGCCTGTTTGTCATGTTGTTACTGGATCTTGTCTTTCATTCTATCTAGTGTTTTTCAGGTTGTGATTGTTTTGTCGCCTTGTCTCTTCCTGATCATTCATATTTTACCTTCACTTGTTCACTTGTAATGCTTTTACCGTATGACTTCGCCTATTAGTGGATAGCAATCTGTTGGCGATGAAATAAATAAATGAAATGAATAAATGAGATAATCTTAATCACCTTTTGATTTAATTAGCAACAACTTATTTGGCTACCGTTATGGTATTCAAATGTTGTGATCTTAATTTAAGAATGAAATACAATTATTCCCTAATTCAAAGTTGGAAGTTAGGGAAAATTAATGATCGGTATTTTCCGTCCACTATTGGAAAGCGCAACATCAAACTGGCGCTTCAAACTGGCGCTTTTACATCAAACTGTTCAACGTTGTTGAATGGTTGAATGGGCACTTGTAAACAAATCGCCGACACTAAATAGGTCGCCGTATTTTAGTTTACTAAACTGCCGATTTCATTGCACCTTTTTCAAATGATTGTTGATTGTTCATAACATTTTTGGCACATATTCGCAAAAGATAGTGCAGGAAACATATTGCATACCTTCATGATAAATAACAATGCGTAGGGAGGCTAATTTACTGAATTCGTTATCGAGTACTTGCTGAGTACCGACTGATATAAGCGTGGATCGCTTATCAGTAGGAAACTGCCAATATCTTTCTGTAGGAATGTTTATATGCAAAATGTGATGAATTTACCTCATATTTTGGCCTCGTCTATCGATTTCAGGTGCTAACTCTATTTTTATGGAAAAAGGTGATTAAATTCAAAATTGACGACTATCCCACCTTAACATTATATTTGAGTTGAAATAGCCATTTTGATGGCTTGGCATTACAATTAAGTATGGTAGCAGTTAAATCAACCACAATGATCTAATCAAAAAGATATTTGAATTTGATTTTGACATCTGTAAAAAATAAGGCCCATGTGTATTTGAATAGGGCCTCTAAACCGACAGCGTCGTCTCTCTTTACCCAACTGGTAATGATAGTCGACTTGTTTTAAGGTCAGCCTTGGAATATTTTCGTCTTTCATTTATCGATCCCCGGGTGGTTCGCAATTAGAACTGCTGCAACAACTCCAACTGATAGTGCTAGCCAATCTAGACACCGGGTGGTTCGCTTTGTCTGCGCAATAGATGTCGGCAAAACATTGTGCCATACATTTGGCAGCACAAAGGATTTTCGTTATTAAAAAAATAGTTCACCTTGGAAATGTTTTACCCAACACGATTTTATTATATTTTTTAATACAATTTCTTTTATATTGTCAAAAATGGCCTTATATCGCGCCGATTCAGGACAAAAGGCCGTACATTTTGATTGTTTATCAAAACTATATGCATACTCTCTGAGTCAGAGTCCTGACGTCACGCGAATGTAAACAATGGTTCAGCCAATCAGATTCGAAAGTAGTCGCGTAAAGATAGACTCGCATTGGAGATGTGCCAACCGGCGGCCGGCGATCGCTTGCTAGCACCAGCTGCAAGCTGATTGGCTGATGGTATAGCCTCTGCCCGGGCTAGAACCAGTACAACATTCTTTCGCCAGCACCGCATTCCCTCGCCAAAAACTCAAATATATTCGGCTGGAGTCTTTTCTGTCAAGAAAACTTGCAGATAGGGGTTTCCCAACACGGGCTACAAAACTGCTATCTCAGTTTAAAACTAATGTTGAAGGTGAACTAAAACTAAAAGTTGAATATCTTCCAAGATAAGCAATTTTTCGGGAAAAAGTTCACGAACATGTTCAGCTGACCTTGCCTGACATGTAGACATACAATTAGGTGTGATTAGACAACTTTCAAAAAGGTGGGACAGGACAAAGGTGGGAAGGTGGGACAGTTAAGGCCATTTCGCGTGAGATAATGTCGCATTTCCTTGCAACCCAATCCCAAATGAGTGGAGTAGGAATGTCACATACTCGCGTGTCGTCACCAAGCCGAGGAGGTGGTCTGACCAGTTATCCGAGGTGGTGGTCTGGCCAATTATCCGAGGTGGTCTGACCAATTATCCGAGGTGGTGGTCTGACCAATTATCCGAGGTTGGTGGTTGTCTGACCAATTATCCGAGGTGGTCTGACCAATTATCCTAGGTGGTCTGACCGATTATCCGAGGTGGTCTGACCAGTTATCCGAGGTGGTCTGACCAGTTATCCGAGGTGGTCTGACCAGTTATCCGAGGTGGTCTGACCAGTTATCCGAGGTGGTCTGACCAATTATCCGAGGTGGTCCGACCAATTATCCGAGGTTGTCTGACCAATTATCCGAGGTGTCTGACCAATTATCCGAGGTTGGAGGTTGTCTGACCAATTATCCGAGGTGGTCTGACCAATTATCCGAGGTGGTCTGACCAATTATCCGAGGTTGTCTGACCAATTATCCGGGGTGGTCTGACCAATTATCCGAGGTGGTCTGACGAATTATCCGGGGTTGTCTGACCAATTATCCGATGTGGTCTGACTGCCGGCAGATGGCCCAGCTGCTGCCTGCTGCTGCGGGCGAAGCGGGCGGGCCAGGACCAGTTCTGGATCGGCCTCAGCGGTCAGACGGACGGCGGCGACACCACCTGGGCCTGGCAGACGGCACCCCGCTCAACTTCGAGGCCTGGGAGGACGGCACCGGGACCCGAGGCGATGCCGGAGCCGGAGACGGGGTCGGAGCCGGTGACGGGGACGGGGCCGGGGCCGGGGCCGGGGCCGGGGCGGGGCCGGGGCCGGGGCCGGGGCCGGGGCCGGGGCCGGGCCGGGACGGACCGCAGGAGACAAACCTCAGCTTTGTGCTGCCTTCTCTACCCGCAAAAAGAGTTGGCGCCCGGTGCCGTGCGAAACAAAGCTCAGGTTCTTCTGTTGGTACATACTGGGATAGGTACGAATGAATAAACGCTTTGTTTGAAAAGTTAATGGAATTATTATATGTTATGTTTGAAGGTGGCGCACGTTTGATATGCAAAAGAGAAACCCATGGTTGGCTTACTTTGTAAAATTAATATCGTTGGCTTTATCAGATAAGTTCTGACGCATCTCATGGCAAAATACATGCAAAAAACTTGATATTAAGAAAGTACACTGGTTACTTGCCGTAGGTATATGATGAAACAAATTGTCGGCTATTTATCTTTCACCTTGGATTAATACAAAAATCACCATTTTCTCTTTGCTCATTATAAGCAAGCATATACTAACAATTTTATGTCGTATTGTGTTTGTACATATGCGCGTAGGTAACTGCATATACACGCACTTTCGGACGGCATGAGTGTGCGATTTCGCTCACATTTTGCACACAGACAGCCCATGGCCTCCTAAACAGTACCCTGGAGGGATACACAGACAGCCCATGGCCTCCTAAACAGTACCCTGGAGGGATACACAGACAGCCCATGGCCTCCTAAACAGTACCCTGGAGGGATACACAGACAGCCCATGGCCTCCTAAACAGTACCCTGGAGGATACACAGACAGCCCATGGCCTCCTAAACAGTACCCTGGAGGGATACACAGACAGCCCATGGCCTCCTAAACATACCCTGGAGGGATACACAGACAGCCCATGGCCTCCTACTAAACAGTACCCTGTAGGGATACACAGACAGCCCATGGCCTCCTAAACAGTACCCAGGAGGGATACACAGACAGCCCATGGGCCTCCTAAACATTACCCTGGAGGGATACACAGACAGCCCCATGGCCTCCTACTAAACAGTACCCTGTAGGGATACACAGACAGCCCATGGCCTCCTAAACAGTACCCTGGAGGGATACCACAGACAGCCCATGGCCTCCTAAACAGTACCCTGGAGGGATACACAGACAGCCCATGGCCTCCTAAACAGTACCCTGGAGGGATACACAGACAGCCCATGGCCTCCTAAACAGTACCCTGGTGAGGATACACAGACAGCCCATGGCCTCCTAAACAGTACCCTGGAGGGATACACAGACAGCCCATGGCCTCCTAAACAGTACCCTGGAGGGATACACAGACAGCCCATGGCCTCCTAAACCAGTACCTGGAGGGATACACCAGACAGCCCATGGCCTCCTAAACAGTACCCTGGAGGATACACAGACAGCCCATGGCCTCCTAAACAGTACCCTGGAGGGATACACAGACAGCCATGGCCTCCTAACAGTACCCTGGAGGGATACACAGACAGCCATGCCTCCTAAACAGTACCCTGGAGGATACACAGACAGCCCATGGCCTCCTAAACAGTACCCTGGGAGGGATACACAGAGAGCCCATGGCCTCCTAAACAGTACCCTGGAGGGATACACAGACAGCCCATGGCCTCCTAAACAGTACCCTGGAGGGATACACAGACAGCCCATGGCCTCCTAAACAGTACCCTGGAGGGGATACACAGACAGCCCATGGCCTCCTAAACAGTACCCTGGAGGGATACACAGACAGCCCATGGCCTCCTAAACAGTACCCTGGAGGATACACAGACAGCCCATGGCCTCCTAAACAGTACCCTGGAGGGATACACAAGACAGCCCATGGCCTCCTAAACAGTACCCTGGAGGGATACACAGACAGCCCAGGCCTCTAAACAGTACCCTGAGGGATACACAGACAGCCCATGGCCTCCTAAACAGTACCCTGGAGGGAACACAGACAGCCCATGGCCTCCTAAACAGTACCCTGGAGGGATACACAGACAGCCATGGCCTCCTAAACAGTACCCTGGAGGGATACACAGACAGCCCATGGCCTCCTAAACAGTACCCTGGAGGGATACACAGACAGCCCATGGCCTCCTAAACAGTACCTGGAGGGATACACAGACAGCCCATGGCCTCCTAAACAGTACCCTGGAGGGATACACAGACAGCCCATGGCCTCTCTAAACAGTACCCTGGAGGGATACACAGACAGCCCATGGCCTCCTAAACAGTACCCTGGAGGGATACACAGACAGCCCATGGCCTCCTAAACAGTACCCTGGAGGGATTTTGCGATGCATCCCATAGTTAGTCTCTAAAGGCTAAATAGAGTGCAAGGTGAAAATTGACGACCCGTTCGATTTCACTCAAACTTTGCACACAGACAGCCCATGGCCTCCTAAACATTACCCTTGAAATATTCTGCGATGCATCCCATACTTCAAGGTGAAAGTCTACGGCCCCTTCGATTTCGCTCAAATTTGGCTCACAGATAGCCAATATGAAGAAACTGTTTGACACTTATTAAGAAAGGCACTGCTCTATCTGCACTATGGATTTTCGATAACGTTTTGCAGTCAGTTATGGTCAGGCGAGGATGATTCGTGTGGGACAAGCAGCAGCTCGCAGTAAAGAGGTGCCAATCGTCACAGAACGAACACACACGTACTCCTTGTTACCGGAAACAATTTATTCAAACTAAATTGGGACTTAAACGGTCAAAACTGCTGTCCTCATAAAAACACTTGATCAATGTTCTTTGTATAATTTAATGACATAAACTGACGATATCCGGCATTTCTCGCAGTTTTTATTTTGCGTGTAATTTTCATCTCAGGGGAGTGGACTGCAGCGCCCCCTCACCTCACAATGTCACGTGGTCACCGTGGTCACGTGACGTCTGCCCGAGACTGTGACCTGACATCGCTTAGGTCACGCGGGGTGACTGACCCCCACTACGGCCTCGCCACCGAGTCGACTGAGGCGCAGTCACCCGGGCTTAGACCAGTACCTGCCACAAACAGCAGTGTGTTTGTGGACGACTGCGGCTGACTGCACAGCAGACGGTTGCGACAAGGAATCTGCAGTCGAGACGGCGTTATCGCCAGCCGACACAACGAGCAGCTGCAGTGTCGCTATGTGTTGCAGTATGCATTACACTAAGGACCTGGTTAATATATTTGAAATCGGTACACCGAAATATTGGTCTGAATACTAAATTTCCACACCGTACCGCCCCGATCAACTGGGACCATACAAATGTGCAGAGCTGCGGGTCGGCTAGTGCGTTATAAAGTGTCGGGCGGGCTTCTGATGAACGTGCAGCGCGTTGTGTAGAGCTGCGGGTCGGCTAGTGCGTTATAAAGTGTCGGCGGGCTTCTGATGAACGTTGCAGCGCGTGTGTAGAGCTGCGGGTCGGCTAGTGCGTTATAAAGTGTCGGCGGGCTTCTGATGAACGTTGCAGTCGCGTGTGTAGAGCTGCGGGTCGGCTAGTGCGCTATAAAGTGTCGGCGGGCTTCTGATGAACGTTGCAGCGCGTGTGTAGAGCTGCGGGTCGGCTAGTGCGTTATAAAGTGTCGGCGGGCTTCTGATGAACGTTGCAGCGCGTGTGTAGAGCTGCGGGTCGGCTAGTGCGTTATAAAGTGTCGGCGGGCTTCTGATGAACGTTGCAGCGCGTGTGTAGAGCTGCGGGTCGGCTAGTGCGTTATACAGTGTCAGCGGGCTTCTGATGAACGTTTGCAGCGCGTGTGTAGAGCTGCGGGTCGGCTAGTGCGTTATAAAGTGTCGGCGGGCTTCTGATGAACGTTGCAGCGCGTGTGTAGAGCAGCGGGTCGGCTAGTGCGTTATACAGTGTCGGCGGCTTCTGATGAACGTTGCAGCGCGTGTGTAGAGCTGCGGGTCGCTAGTGCGTTATAAAGTGTCGGCGGGCTTCTGATGAACGTTGCAGGCGCGTGTGTGGAGCTGCGGGTCGGCTAGTGCGTTATAAAGTGTCGCGGGCTTCTGATGAACGTTGCAGCGGGTGTGTAGAGCTGCGGGTCGGCTAGTGCGTTATAAAGTGTCGGCGGGCTTCTGATGAACGTTGCAGCGCGTGTGTAGAGCTGCGGGTCGGCTAGTGCGTTATCAAGTGTCGGCGGCTTCTGATGAACGTTGCAGCGCGTGTGTAGAGCTGCGGGTCGGCTAGTGCGTTATAAAATGTCGGCGGCTTCTGATGAACGTTGCAGCGCGTGTGTAGAGCTGCGGGTCGGCTAGTGCGTTATAAAGTGTCGGCGGCTTCTGATGAACGTTGCAGCGCGTGTGTAGAGCTGCGGGTCGGCTAGTGCGTTATAAAGTGTCGGCGGGCTTCTGATGAACGTTGCAGCGCGTGTGTAGAGCTGCGGGTCGGCTAGTGCGTTATAAAGTGTCGGCGGGCTTCTGATGACGTTGCAGCGCGTGTGTAGAGCTGCGGGTCGGCTAGTGCGTTATAAGTGTCGGCGGGCTTCTGATGAACGTTGCAGCACGTGTGTAGAGCTGCGGGTCGGCTAGTGCGTTTACAGTGTCGGCGGGCTTCTGATGAACGTTGCAGCGCGTGTGTAGAGCTGCGGGTCGGCTAGTGCGTTATAAAGTGTCGGCGGGCTTCTGATGAACGTTGCAGCGGCTGTGTAGAGCTGCGGGTCGGCTAGTGCGTTATACAGTGTCGGCGGGCTTCTGATGAACGTTGCAGCGCGTGTTGTAGAGCTGCGGGTCGGCTAGTGCGTTATAAAGTGTCGACGGGCTTCTGATGAACGTTGGCAAGCGCGTGTGTAGAGCTGCGGGTCGGCTAGTGCGTTATAAAGTGTCGGCGGCTTCTGATGAACGTTGCAGCGCGTGTGTAGAGCTGCGGTCGGCTAGTGCGTTATAAAGTGTCGGCGGGCTTCTGATAAACGTTGCAGCGCGTGTGTAGAGCTGCGGGTCGGCTAGTACGTTATAAAGTGTCTGCGGGCTTCTGATGAACGTTGCAGCGCGTGTGTAGAGCTGCGGGGTCGGCTAGTGCGTTATAAAGTGTCGACGGGCTTCTGATGAACGTTGCAGCGCGTGTGTAGAGCTGCGGGTCGGCTAGTGCGTTATACAGTGTCGGCGGGCTTCTGATGAACGTTGCAGCGCGTGTGTAGAGCTGCGGGTCGGCTAGTGCGTTATAAAGTGTCGGCGGCTTCTGATGAACGTTTGCAGCTGCGTGTGTAGAGCTGCGGGTCGGCTAGTGCGTTATAAAGTGTCGCGGGCTTCTGATGAACGTTGCAGCGCGTGTGTAGAGCTGCGGGTCGGCTAGTGCGTTATAAAGTGTCGGCGGGCTTCTGATGAACGTTGCAGCGCGTGTGTAGAGCTGCGGGTCGGCTAGTGCGTTATAAAGTGTCTGCGGGCTTCTGACGAACGTTGCAGCGCGTGTTGTAGAGCTGCGGGTCGGCTAGTGCGTTATAAAGTGTCGACGGGCTTCTGATGAACGTTGCAGCGCCTGCTTTATTTACGGTCTGGAGCCGCGGCGAGGGCTGCCGCGGCGCTGACGAGTCGTGGCGCAGCTGGTTGGGGTAATATAGCGCAGCTAGCGCTGGCACCAGTGGGTGGAGACGTTTCGGGATGTCACAGCCAGAGTAGGACTCGGTGACAGCTGCCGCCGCCATCGATCCCGCGTTACTGCCGAGGATCGGGGTGGTTTTGTGAGCCGCGGGCCGTCCTGTCCCGTTAGCGAGCCGGTAGGGGGGGGGGGGGCTGTCCCCAGACGTCCCCAGGCGTCACGGTGGTTGGAGTGGCGCGACGGTCAGAGAACCGGCCGCATCATTAAAGGGATTATACGTGTTTCCGTCCTGAAAGGAAATGCACTCTTTGCAGTTGTATGAGCTTTAAACGGGTTTAAGACTTATCACAGGGACTTCAATCAGGGCTGGAGATCTCTTTCTGAGTCTGGGGGTTCAGTCTGGGGGGGGGGGCACCAGAGACAGGGCCCCGCAATACAATGGACCCGGGGTAGTGGCGAATCTAGCGTTGTTGAGCGTGGGGGGGGGGGGGGGGGGGGGGGGGGTCAGCGAGAAGCTGTTGAGCGGGAGAAAGTAAGAGATCTCTGTCGGTCTAAGATGGCCCCGCCCTATAAGGCCCTATCCCGACCTTGGAGGACCCGCAAGGCCCCTCAGACCGGGCGGCGAGCTCTGTCAGGTCGACCGATGGTCCTCTCAAAGACGCTGATGGTCCTGTCTTACCGAATTAAGGCCCTCCCAGGCCGACATAGAACCCATTCAGATTGAGAGGCCCACTCAGACTGGCATGGGGCCCATCTCAGCCAGGCATGGGCACGATCAAGTCTTAAAAATATGTTTCAGACCAGACCAGGGACCCTCAGACCGAAATACGCTCGGGCCCTCAGACCCTCAAGTCGACAGTTCTCCTTCAGGGCCGACCAAGGTATCCCCTCAAGCCGACCGAGAGCCCCCTAAAGTCGACCGAGGACTCTCAGGCCGACCGAGAGCCCTGCCAAGCCGATCGAGGGCTCCGTCAAGCCACCGTAGGCCCCTCGGGCCAAACAAGGGTTATCAAGTTGACCGAGAACCCCTCAGGCCGACCGGGCCCACTCAGGCCAATCAAGGGCCCCAAGCTGACCAAGTGCCCCATCAAGCAGCCGAGGGCCATCTCAGGTCGAGCGAGGGCCCCTCAGACCGATCGAAAGTCTCAGGTCGAACGAGGACCCTCATGCCGGCCGAGGGCCATCTTATGAAGCCCCGAGGGTCCCCGCAGGCCCACCGAGGACCCTTTCAAGCTGACTGAGGGCCTCCAGAAAGACTGAGGGCCTCCTTAGACCGACTGAGGTCTTGGGCCCCTCCTGGCTAACCGAGGGTCCCTCAAACCGACTTGAGGGCCCCTCAGGCATCAATCCGACTGAGGGCCATCTCATGCCGACCGGAGGGCTCTTCAGGCTGTACTGTGGGCCCCCTCTCACTAACTGAGGGCCCCATCAGCCGGAGGAGGGATTTCTAAGGTCGACCGAGGGCCCCTCAGGCGGAACGATGGTCCTCAAGCCAACGGAGGGCCCCTTCAAGCCAACCAAGGCCCCTAAGACCGACCGAGGGCCACATCAGTCCGACCAAGGGCCTCTCAGACTATCTTCAATTCGGCAAGGGAGTCCTCTCAGGCCGACCGAGGGCCCCATCATGTCGACTGTGGCCCTTCAAGCTGACTGTGGGCCCGCAGACCCGAATTTGGCCCCCAGGCCGGCCAAGGGCCACCATAAGACGACAGAGGGCCCCTCAGACCAACCGAGAGCCATATTAGGCAGACCGAGGGCCCCTCAGGCCGACTGTGGGCCCCCTCAGGCTGACCGTGGGCCTCTCAGGCCGACTGTGGGCCCCTCGGGCCGACAGTGGCCCCTCAGGCCGACTATGGGCCTCTGAAGACGACTGTGGGCCCCATGCCGACTCGGGCCTTCTCAGACCGACCAAGGGCCACCATAAGAGGACTGAGGACCCCCTCAGACTGTCTTCAAGTCGGAATGTGAGTTTCTTAAGTCCACCGAGGACCCCCTCAGACTGACCGAGGGTCTTATTAGACGGACCGAGGGCCCCTCAGCCGACTGTGGCCCCTCACTCCTCAGGCCGACTATGGACCCCTCATGACGACTGTGAGCCCCCAGGCCGACTATGGGCCTTCTCAGGCCTGCCAAGGGCCATCGCAGGACGACCGACGGCCCCCCCTCTGGCCGACCGAGGGCCTCCTCAGGTCGTCTTTAAGTCGGCATGGATCACCCATGCCGACTTGAAGACGGCTAACTCGGTTTATAAGCTCCCATTTTGAAATGTGTAGGGCCCATTCTGACCTATGATCGTCCGTTTTCTTTTCTGCTCAAGATGGCCCCCACCCAGTTTTCATTTTTGTATTGGACCCCCTGGGCCCCCCAGCTTTTAACATCCGGGGGCCCAGGGGGTCGGGACCCCCCCCCGTGATCCCCCCAGGATCTCCAGCCCTGACCTCAATGCTCATTTAGTCCAATTATTTCAGCAATTATCACGTTAAAACTTTGGCGTCTTTTTCGAGACTTGTATCATATGCCCATGTATCATGTATCATGCCCTTTATTCCGACTCTGGCCGGAAGCTTTGGGAATTTGGTGGTGGCGTATTTTGCATTTTGGCATGCAAATTCATGACAAATATCGAATGTTATGAGGAAAAACTATAGGCAACTGCTTGCTGTCGTTGGAACAAAACACGTTTTTTTTTCTCCTTCAAAATATTGCTTATTTTAGCGGAAATATGCCATAAGTGAGGTGTTTTTATTAGCATAAAAGAGATGAGTGGCTCTGCCTCAGCCGGTCCTGCAGAAAGTACGCGGTGGCACACCGCGCACCTTTGAAATGCCCTTATGTGCAGAAGAGGTTATTTCCAGAAAAAAAAAGTGGAAAAGAGTCCTGTGCATGTCATAGGGGCCCCTGGCCAGACCGAAAGGGCCCCTGAGCGGGTCAGATGGCCCCCTGAACACGTCGAATGGCTCCCTAGCCAGCACAGAGCGGTCCCTGGGCGGTCCCTGGGCAGGTCAGAGCGAGTCCCTGAGCATGTCGGCAGATTGACAAAGCAAGCCAGCGCAGTCCCTTGGCAGGTCGTAAGGGCCTGCTGAGCAAGCTGGAGGCCCCTGGACAGATCCCAGAGGGCCCCTGGGAAGTTCGGTGGCTGGATTCATTTATTCTCGTTAACTAAACTCACTATGCTGAATTCCGCCGGTAGTATTTTCGTGTTTATTTCTTCTCTCCAGCACCTTGCTAATCGGCTTGTGTTCCAACACCTTACTAATCGGCTTGCTATGCCGAGCGTTAGTATCGTGTTCGTGTTGTACCGCCAGCCGACCGTCGGCTGTGGGCCGGAGGGAACGAGGCTGCGGTGGTTGGGGGGGGGGGGGGGGGGGGGGGGCGGGCGGCCTCCCCGGCCGCAGGGCTCCATCCCCGCCCGGGGCTATAATTAGCGCTGGTGGGCCGCGTGGCGCCGCTCCGGCAGTCGGCTCGCCGCACCGCCGCCGGCAGAACGTCGACGCCGACGCTGCGTCCTAGTGCCGTGTCGGGGCGGGTCAGTCGGCCAGAGACGGTGTGCGGTCAGGTGAGGCGCTGAGGCAGGCTGTCCGCTACCGTTACCACCGGGGACCGGGTGCGCGGCGCGGGGAGGGGGACGGGAAGGGAGTGCAGTGCGGTGCCCGGATGAACACAACGGTGAGGGGTGGCCTGGGCTGGTGCGGCGTGCCTCCGCTCGACTCGCCAGCGGACAGCAGGTAACTGCGAACTGAGACGTCTCGCGGAGCAGCTGAGAGAAGTGTTATACAGTGGTCGGTGTAGCGAGGGACCGTTCCAGATGCTGGGAGACTGGATGTTGGGAAGTCAGCGCAGAACCCACTGAGTGAGGTAATGTCATCACGCTGCTAGTGTATACAGGGGCGTGGGAACTACTTCAAGTTGGGGGGGGGGGGCGAACTTTTTTTGGCAGATCTGGGGCAAAAATGATAGCTAAAGGGAGCGATACATTGTATAGTCGCCCGTATCTAATGCTTGCCCTATTAAAAAAGGTAGGTTTGGCCTATTAAAGAAGGTAGTTAATTTTGCAACACAAACAAAAGTCACTAAAATTAACTGGTTGACATCATGCAGACAGTGCGTATCGGGACTTGGGTTAAAAAACACGGAACTGGAGCACAAGCTGGGTCTGAAATTCAGAGCCAGAGTGCCGAACTTCCGAATCTGAGCATACCGTCGGAGTCTTGTATGCTTAACATTGGTTATTTACCAATCGTGTGCGAATCACCCGTTCAATCACCTCCGGAGTTGGGGGGGGGGGGGGGGACTGAAAACACACTCTGAGCTGAAACACACTCTGATCCAGACTGGTTATTGATTCAACTCTGATGAATCGATTGGAATCGTTCAATCAAAATCACCTTGAATCAAAAGAAGAATCGTTTCACCCCGGATTGTTTTATTCATGAATCATGATTGAATCAAGACCGCATAGAAACAAGGCTGATTGTGCAATGCTATTCCAATGGTGACTCAAACGTGATTTGATCAAAAAATGCTTTGATTCTTTGAATCGGAAAGAATCCTTTCTCAAAATGGTTATCCATGAATCAAACGGTGACTGAATCATTTATATTCCAAAACGAATCGTGATTGGATCCATCCAAAAAAGGTGAATCAATAACCAGTCTGCTCTGATCACCGCCGGGTTTGAGTGGGAAAGCCGAGACACACTATGATCACCGCCGGGTTTGTTGGGGAAAGCCGAGACACACTATGATCACCGCTGGGTTTGAGGGGGAAAGCCGAGACACACTATGATCACCGCCGGGTTTGAGGGGGAAAGCCGAGATACACTATGATCACCGCCGGGTTTGAGGGGGAAAGCCGAGACACACTATGATCACCGCCGGGTTTGAGGGGGAAAGCCGAGACACACTATGATCACCGCTGGGTTTGAGGGGGAAAGCCGAGACACACTATGATCACCGCTGGGTTTGAGGGGGAAAGCCGAGACACACTATGATCACCGCCGGGTTTGAGGGGGAAAGCCGAGATACACTATGATCACCGCCGGGTTTGAGTGGGAAAGCCGAGACACACTATGATCACCGCCGGGTTTGAGGGGGAAAGCCGAGACACACTATGATCACCGCCGGGTTTGAGGGGAAAGCCGAGACACACTATGATCACCGCTGGGTTTGAGGGGAAAGCCGAGACACACTATGATCACCGCCGGGTTTGAGGGGGAAAGCCGAGATACACTATGATCACCGCCGGGTTTGAGGGGGAAAGCCGAGACACACTATGATCACCGCCGGGTTTGAGGGGGGAAAGCCGAGACACACTATGATCACCGCTGGGTTTGAGGGGGAAAGCCGAGATACACTATGATCACCGCCGTGTTTGAGGGGGAAAGCCGAGATACACTATGATCACCGCCGGGTTTGAGGGGGGAAAGCCGAGACACACTATGATCACCGCCGGGTTGAGGGGGAAAGCCGAGATACACTATGATCACCGCCGGGTTTGAGGGGGAAAGCCGAGACACACTATGATCACCGCCGGGTTTGAGGGGGAAAGCCGAGACACACTATGATCACCGCCGGGTTTGAGGGGGAAAGCCGAGACACACTATGATCACCGCCGGGTTTGAGGGGGAAAGCCGAGACACACTATGATCACCGCCGGGTTTGAGGGGGAAAGCCGAGACACACTATGATCACCGCCGGGTTTGAGGGGGAAAGCCGAGACACACTCTGATCTCTGCCGTGGTTTGGGGAATGGAGCAAAGCCGAGACACACTATGATCACGGATCACCGCTGCCATGAGGGGGACGGGGGGGGGGACGGGGGCAAAGCCGAGACACGCTCCGATCACCGCGGAGATAAAATTGGCCGCCATACATACTCTCTACTGAACGCAGGGGTGTGGTTTTATGAAAATAGTTGTGGGTGCCCAAACTGAAATTTATTTCCCCCCTCCCCTCCAGCAGCCAACACAAAACATTGGTGCTGGTTTTTCGTAGATAGGGGAAGGTGGGAGAATTTGGATCACTACGATGGCGAAAACTCCAGTGAGTTTGATCATGACCATGATACTAGAGCAAATAACAGGTAACCTCATAATAAATAAATAAATAAATTGAGCCCGAAGTTATACTGTTAAAAAATTAGTCTGTTCAGGCTTCATCGGCAATGGTTTTCCAGATTTTAACAGATTTATTTGGAAAAATATATGGACGTTGAAGTAAATATATGTGCATTGTGCATCGAACAACTTCAAGCATAAAATAAAACGAGGCTTTAATAGGTTTATGTTCAGTTTTTTGACATACCGGTAACCTCATGGCAATATTTCAAACTTTTTTTCCATGACATTTTGCCAATGTCATGGCAAAATGTATTATGTGCTAGGAAAAGTGCGATCATAACGGCTGGCAATATTTCAAACTGATGCTGGACCTACTGCCCAATCATCTGACGATCAGTGAAGTCCTGATCTTGAAAAAAAAACTATTTTAGTTTTTCATTATTATGCATTTTGAAACATGTTCTTGGTTGTGGGTACCGAAAGGCTATTGTGGGTGCCCATTTCAGCTTTGTGGTGCCAGGGCACCCACAAAGAGATAGGAAACCACACCCCTGGCTGCACGTCGGAGGACATGACACATTACCGACATGACACATTAGTAATGACGCCTTTGACTTCAAAACGGATGCACCACCCTCACCTATCCCATGCTACAAATACTGGATTGAATTCACTATGTGGTGCCTTCAAATAATTCATGAATGGTAGCAATTACCTCCAAAATGCAATAAAACAATGCGAACAAGAAATAGGGTTATCAATGTTACGACGTAGAAACATATCCTATTGACAGGTGTTGGTTGTATTTAGTAGCGTTTCCATGCTACACTGTATATACCTACACATGGGCACTGGCGAATCCAGGGGGGGGGGGGGGAGAGACATCAGGGGCAAATCCCCCCACCCCCACACACACATAGGAACCGTGGGGGCATTCAATACATGTAGGCATGCCACCCCCGCACGTTCCCTGCACTGAACGTGACAAACAATAATCTTAGGAGAAAACTTCATGAAGTCGGATTGTTTTCTCTCGAGTGATTGAATTTGAAGTTGTAATGGATTCCTTTCTTGCAATGATAGACAAAAACAGCGCACCTGATGCCATCGGCGTAACCACCTTCCGAAAGTGTGGTGTGTGTGTGTGTGTGTGTGTGTGTGTGTGTGTGTGTGTGTGTGTGTGTGTGTGTGTGTGTGTGTGTGTGTGTGTGTGTGTGTGCGTGTGCGTGTGCGTGTGCGTGTGCGTGTGCGTGTGCGTGTGCGTGTGCGTGTGCGTGTGCGTGTGCGTGTGCGTGTGCGTGTGCGTGTGCGTGTGCGTGTGCGTGTGCGTGTGCGGGTGTGCGTGGTGTGCGTGTGCGTGTGCGTGTGCGTGTGCGTGTGCGTGTGCGTGTGGCGTGTGCGTGTGTGCGTGTGCGTGTGCGTGTGCGTGTGCGTGTGCGTGTGCGTGTGCGTGTGCGTGTGCGTGTGCGTGTGCGTGTGCGTGTGCGTGTGCGTGTGCGTGTGCGTGTGCGTGTGCGTGTGCGTGTGCGTGTGCGTGTGCGTGTGCGTGTGCGTGTGCGTGTGCGTGTGCGTGTGCGTGTGCGTGTGCGTGTGCGTGTGCGTGTGCGTGTGCGTGTGCGTGTGCGTGTGCGTGTGCGTGTGCGCGTGCGCGTGCGCGTGCGCGTGCGCGTGTGCGTGTGCGTGTGTGTGTGTGTGTGTGTGTGTGTGTGTGTGTGTGTGTGTGTGTGTGTGTGTGTGTGAGGGGGGGGGGGGGGGGGAGTCACTTTTAAGTGGATTATTTCCATGCAATGCCCATAGGCGTAATGTTAAAATCCGAAAATGTTACTGGGGACTGATGCCCAGTGACCCCAGTGGTGGTTACGCGCCTGCCTGATGCAATTCAAGCAGCCCCAGTGACACTTAACCCGCGCCCCGCTGGGGGGGGGGGGGGGGGGGGGGGGGGGCAGACTCTGCCCCCTCTCGGATTCTTTCAATAACTTGAAAACTATGATAGATATCAACGTGAAACTTATGCTCTGTCTTAGTACTTGAGCATGTCTTATGCTCAATTATTCTACGTCTTCTCACCAAATTTCAATGAAATTGATGTAGTATTTTGGGAGATAAAAAGTTTTGAAGACGTCATGTCATGCCATTTTTGGTGGAAAACGATAAATGTTTGAAAAATTGTAGAAATACAGATTTGAAGCAAATTGTAAATAAAAAACATCAAAAGAAATTAAATGACATTTTCTTCATAATGGCTACATCGGATTTGCGAAATTTGGGGTTTTAACCCCAAATTTTTTTATTTTGATGTTTTTTTCCTTTTTTGTTGAAATTTTTTGATGAGTGAATTTGACAAGTGAATTTCTTAAGCTCGAATACCAAAATAATGTGACCGGCCCATATCCGCGGAGAAAAAAGGGGTACTTTTTGCCACAAAAAGATCCCCCCACACACACACGGAGAGAGACTGGATCCGCCAGTGCAGATGGGAAGGTGCAACACCAGCTCCAAATTCAATTAAAGTTTCTTTGAAACTTTCTTTGAGTTTTATTTTTTTCCTTGAAACTGCATGTTTGTTCCATAAAACACATGCAAATTTCCGTTTGCAATGCCCTTGATCTAATTCAGAATTAAAAGATCATGTAAAAAGTGGGCGGATTGCCGCCACCTAACTCGAAAGTTGGGGGGGGGGGGGCGAGTTGCCCCTACTGGCCCCACGGCTCCCACGACCCTGAGTGTATATAAATAGTAGTGAGACGCCGCCTGCTTGAAATGCAAACATACAATGGATTACTGCGCGGTTAATTCTTACAAAACTCCGTCTAACGAAAGGCTACGAAGGGGAGGGGAGGGAGAGGGGGGTACATTTCCTAGTCAATGGAGGTTGGATGACTTCAGTCGATGGTCATGCCATGCCATAGTCGATGCCGACCCTGCCATAGTCGATGGCCAACCGTCCGGGGGATTCCCCGCGTTCCCCCGTCCTGCCCCGACCCTGCCATAGTCGATGGTCAATCGTCCGGGGGATTCCCCGCGTTCCCCGTCCTGCCCCGACCCTGCCATAGTCGATGGTCAATCGTCCGGGGGTTCCCCGCGTTCCCCCGTCCTGCCCCGACCCTGCCATAGTCGATGGTCAATCGTCCGGGGGATTCCCCGCGTTCCCCCATCCTACCCCGACCCGGCGTCATCCGACTGTCGTAAATCGGGTCCCGGCCCGCGACAACAGCAGGTCCAGGTGCCGTCCTCACCCTCTCCCAGCGGCCCCTGAGGAGCCCCTGGTTGATACATTGCGGGGAAGTCCCAGTGTGTACCCGACTCCGGTTGGTAGGAACGAGAATCCCCTCCCCATCTCATTTACATACCTGGAGTATTCAAATTAACCTTGATGCCGGGGGACGCACATTGCAGCGACAACAGGTCAGGACGGCTCGATCCGACCGATACCATCCCGCTGCTATGCTGACGCAAAGCCATCTCATTGCAGTCATAGTACACACACATATTACATACGTCATACATCATTCTAGACATAGCCTCGCGGAGTATGACGCCTAGGCACACCTTACCACATGCGTATTTTCTGGCTGAAATGTCTCGTGCCATAGCGACTCCGACCTGACACTCGTGACACACCTGACACCCCGACCTGACACTCGTGGCCCACCTGACACCCTGACCTGACACTCGTGACACACATGACACCCCGACCTGCTACTCGTGACACACCTGACACCCGACCTGACACTCGTGACATACCTGACACCCCGACCTGACACTCGTGCCACACCTGACACCCCGATCTGACACTCGTGACACACCTGACACCCCGACCTGACACTCGTGATACACCTGACACCCCGATCTGACACTCGTGACACACCTGACACCCCGACCTGACACTCGTGATACACCTGACACCCCGACCTTACACTCGTGACACATCTGACACCCCGATCTGACACTCGTGGCACACCTGACACTCTGATCTGACACACCAGACACCCCTTCCTGACATTCGTGACACACATGACACCCCGACCTGACACTCGTGGCCCACCTGACACTCCGATCTGACACACCTGCCACCCCGACCTGACACACCTGACACTCGTGTCTTGTTCGGGTGGTCGTGGCTGGGATCATTAATGGTCAGAACGTGAGCATAGTGGGCGCGACGGGACATGTTCCAGTCTCCCTGACTCCCTCGAGCACGACCGCAACCCAATATGTGGAGATGTCCGTCTTCGAATTTCCATCTGTTTTATCTAGTGACTTCGTCTGTAATTGGGCCGCTCACTCTTTCCCGTTGATGTTAAGAACTTGCAAGGTATAAATACAGTTCTCTTTTGATTAGCTTAATTTGATTACATCATTCCTTTACCTACCGAGTACCACCATTGGAGTCGGTAGCCATGGTTTCAAAACTTGTACGGACACACCATAACATCGAACCTTTTGAGCGGGGGATGTTATCTTTTGCATGGGTGTCAATACGGTGTTTAAAGGAAACCAGTCAGTTTCATGATGTTATTTTTTATTTTTAGCGCTGAGATAGCAGTTTTGAAGGCATATCGAGAAATCACCTACTGCATATTCTAGTTGTAAGGACTCTCCTGCTAACTATATTAGATGTTTTGTCATGTCATTCAGCGTTGTGTAAAAAAAAACGTAGCGCTGTATCGAGAACTTCATATGTAACCGAAGGTTGGTTGAACATTGGACACCACTATTCTTTAGAATTGTGTTTCCATAACTGAGCATGTGATGAAAGCAGCGTTACTGGACCAGCGAACGAACCCATCGCCATTGCCAATATTATCCTAGTTGTTTAAGCAATGATGAGATATTCATTGCATTTGTACTTACTAATTTTATTTTAAAAAAAAACCAAGTTCCTAGCTTTGTACTTCTATTTTTCTTTCGAAGCACACAATGTAGCGGACCAAGCACCATACCCTCCTGCGACCAAAGCGCTAACTGGAACTCTCACCCTGTTCCGAGGGTTATGGGGGCGGGGACGAATTTTTCAGAGGCCCGCCGAGGGATTGCACCCCGGTCCCCGGTACAAAAGCGAATGTCTTACCACTTTGCCAGATTGCTCCACTGAAGCACACAATATCATAATATCATGCGCCATTTTCGAATTTGCGACACTTTCACAATCTATACTGAAAATGCATGTCTATGTTATCGAAATATATTGCTTTCGATTTTTTTTTTTGGGGGGGGGATAATTTGATATTTTATAATTTTATCTGGATAATTTAACCAAAGATTTTTAGCAAACCAAAATAGCCGAACAGTGGGCCGGCCATGGCCCACTTGTTCTTACGCTTGTGACATTTTTGCACAGGTCAATATTGAGGTCACCAGAGGTCATCAAAGGTCAAATTTTCCAGGTTTAGGATTTCGCTCCAGAAACATCCCAAATATATCGGGAACAATGCCAGCTTGGACGAAACGGAGACACGCAATCGAAAGCTCTTGAAAATATTATCGCTTAGGTGCCTCCAATTTTATATAAGGTCAATAGTTTAGGCTCCAGAGGTAAACAAAGGTCATGTACATCCAAACGCACCCCTCTCCAGCACGGCGCGGGTTAGACCTAATACAATCAATTTCTAATTTTGAGGTTTTCTGAAGAGCAAAATCGCTGTTCTTGACGTGGCAAATCCGAGGTCATTCACTTGACCTGGAAGGTCACCGGTTGACCTGAAACCTAAAAATCTCATACTGTTAGATTCCTCTCATGACAGGCAACATGCTGGTTGTTACCGCATCGCTCTAAGTTGCTTGGTGTGGAAATTAACAGGGGGGGGGGGGGGGGAGCTTGTCAGGCATTGGACACCACTAGGGCGAAGGTGAAAAAAGCTGCCGTAGGGCGAGGGTTAAGGCTTGATCGGAGGGATATTTCTCTGCTGCCGTGTAGTTCTGCTAAGTGGTATGGTGCTAGGGACTGTCGAATGCACCGTAACGACTAACGGAAACGTATGCAGTGTATGCACTGGAAGTCACGCCGTCTGTTTCCGAACGCATAGTCGGCCGTTTTTCCTGGATAGTTGTCGGATTAAAACAAAAATCCGCAGATAGAACCCCGTCGTTTTCATGCATATTGAATTAAAACTAGTTATCTCATCAAACAGCCAAATGTTTATTAAACGCACCACACGCTACAAAAACCGAAAATGAGAGACAGCCATTTTGAGAGAAAAAAATATGTTTCCTATCTTTCGACGCTTTTCATTTGCAATTTGCTTCAACACTCGATTTTCTACGATTTTTCGCACATTTATCGTGTTTCCACCAAAAATGGCATGACATGACGTCATTATAACGTCATATCTCCCAAAGTACTATATCAATTCCATTGAAATGTTGTGGGAAGACGTATAATTGATGTAGTATAGGGTACTAACAGTTTCACGTCGATATCTATCATAGTTTTTTTTTCTCTCAAGTAATTGAGAAAATCCGGGAAGGGGGGGGGGCAGATTTTGCCACCCCCAGCTGGGCACGGGTTAAAGTACACCAGAGATAGACATGGATACACAAATGTCACAGCGCATGGATGAGACACACCAGGCCGATACAGCTTCCGCTCTACAGCTTTTTGGTGGGTCTGATTTTCATAGTCACCGTTTTCAGCGAGTATTGACCCCCCGTCCACGCGTTCCAGGTGACACCTTGCCCGATCCTACTCTTGCCCAACTTTGAGAAGTCACCCATCCGGTACGGTCCGTTCAGGTTGGACGTGAAGCACCTCCTGTACCACCAGGCGCCTTTGGATCCCTGCGCACAGCTCCCATATATCTGGTCGTTGTCTCTGTCCTTGGTGCTGAACTGCATCCCCGAGTGCTGCTCCGCCAGCGAGTCATTGGCCATCCCCGTGTAGTTGGCCACTGTCAGACGGTAGCCGTCCTCCTCGGAGGAGATGCTGAAATCCTGGTACAGCGCGAATCTCGTCCGGTTCTCAAAGTCCTCAAGGTCTACGCGAAGCTCGTACCGCCGGTCCAGCAGGGACGTCGTCCGCCAGAGATGCTCCAGCCCCCACCAGAACTCGCCGTCCAGCTCGCCAAAGCCCCACTTATACGCCTGCCATCCGAGGAAGAAATCTTGGCGTGGCTGGACGTCGGCTCTCCGCTGGAACACGGTCCAGCCGTCGTCGCAGAGGGCCGGCACCGGGTGGCGCAGGCCGGGCGACAGCAGCCGCACCCCGCTGGCGTCACCGTCCTCCAGGTCGCTGCAGTCGCGGCGGGGCGGCGGCGGGCACTGCCGGTCGTCCTCCGAGGCGGCCCAGACGGCCACCGCCAGACCCAGGGCGGCGCAGCAGCGCAGCAGGCGCGGCATGACCTGTAGCGGCCGCTCCAACACAGTCTGACTGACCGGCACCGACTGAGCTCACCTGCCGGGCTCTGCCGTCGTCCTCACCACTGAGAAGGGGCTCCGCTGCTCCGAACTATAAACAAGGAGCGGCGAGCCGGCTGGCGATCACAGCGCCACCTTCCGGCTGCGCCAGCGTGACGTCACAGGTGTATCACGTGACCGACTGCACGATCTATCCTCTCCAACCATGAGCCCTTCCGCGGACTACCAGAGGACAGGAGCGCAGTCAGGAGGGGGCAATTGCCCCTCCCCCTCCACGGGTCACAGGGGCCCCACCGAAATTGCATTAGCTTGCATTGCATTAGCTAAATAGCTTCCAAAAAGCCACAGAGGAGCCCTCAAACCAGGCGAGGGGTCACTCTGGTGCATGTCAAGGGCCCTCATAGACACTGAAGGGCTTTCGAAGCTAACCCAGATTTGCCTCTTGGGCATGTCCAGGGGCCCATTGTGCCCACCCAGGGGCCCAACAAACTGGTCAGGGGCCTCTTGAGCATGTCCAGGGGCACATTGAGCTCATTTAGGGGCCCCACAAACCTGCCCAGGGGCCTCAATCATGTTCAGGGCCCATTGAATATGTTCAGGGGCCTCTCCAGCCTGCCTAGGGGCCCATTATAGTCGGTTCAGGGGCCTCTCGAGCTTGCTCAGGGGCCCATTGAGTCTGTTCAGGTGGCTCTCGGACCTGCCTGGGGGCCATTAGAGCCTGCCCAGTGGCCCAGCGAATCTGTCCAGGGGCCTCTCGAACCTGCCCAGGGGCCATTAGTTCCAGCCCAGGGGCCCATTAGAGCCTACCCACTGCCCAGGGGCCTCTCGAGCTTGCACAGGGGCGCATTCAGGCTGGGCCCTGGGCATCTCGAACCTAGGGCATCTCGAACCTGCCCAGGGGCCATTAGAGTCTGTCCTGGGGCCTCTCGAGCTTGCCCCAAAATGGTAATTTGATAAATGTGATGTTTTTTTAATGGGGAGGGGGGGTTAGCAGGGACGTCGACGACCGGGGGTCGGGGGGTCCGGACCCCCACTCTCAGAAAGTGGGGGGTCGACCCCCCACTTTTTGCGAGGAAAGTTAAAGGAAAATAATGACCTTTTGATTTTGTTAGTAACAATTTCTTAGGCTACCGTTATGGTTTTAAAATTATTTTATTTAAATTTAAGAATTCAATAAAATTATTCCCAAATTCAAAGTTGTAAGTTTGTAAAAAATACAAAACAAGTACCTTGTGTACTTCATGAAGGTCATTGACAAATTCGTCCTTCCCTACCATTGTTTACATCGAGTGCGGCATTTTTGGAGGCTCTGTGACGTTTCCGATCGAAGTGAGCGCTGCTCGGACACACGCTAGTAGCGCTTTCGTTCTCCATGTCAACCAGGCGTCAGCCATGGCAACCAGGCGTCAGCCAATCAAAAGCCAGAAAGGGAATACGTTCTGGCTTTTCATTGGCTCACGCCTGGTTGCCATGGGGAACGAAAGCGCCACTAGCGCTACTAGCGTGCGTTCGAGCAGCGCTCTGATCCGTGAAGCAATCCGTGAAGCATCCGTGATGCATGACTGACTATCAGTATAAGTCATGAATAACAACAACATGCAAACTATACCAACTCGAATAAAATAAGGGCGGAATGAATTGAACCTCAGGCAAGCTAGTATTCGCAAAGCACTCGGCACTGCGCCACAATAGCAAAAGGTGAGGGAAATGCATATTGGATACAATATTATTACGTCACAAGTTTCTGAAGTGTCAACTACTATGAAACACAGTGATAAAATACCTTTAATAATGATTAACAAGAAAATTCAAACTTAAAAACAATAATTTGAATAAGTCTTTAATTAGCTTTCAACTCAAAATCAGATATATTTTGCAATGCTACACAAGAATGGCACCAGTGACGTCATTAACAAAGCCTGCTACGGGACTTGGGTATACTAATCAGGAACAACTCGCCACAATGGTTAAGTGCGCCGAGAAGCATGACAATGACTTTGTAAACAAATCGTCGACGCTAAATAGGCCGCCATCGATGTGCATCGATGAGCTTCCGATTTAATTGCCAGTTTTGTGTTATTGTTTGTTAGTTTTTTTGGGAAAAATTATTATTTTTCATGATAATATAAAGCATAGTGTTATATACAGCCACAGACAAATTATACAATACTCCTAATGTTGAAAACAAATGAATCGATTTTCAAAAATTGAGGGTCGCAACCACTACTATGCCGCCGTTGATGTGCATCGATGAGCTTCCGATTTTATTGCCACTTTTTCCAATCGCTGTTAGTTTTAGAAGATCGCCGGGCATATAATCACAACAAGCAGAACGCACAATATATTTTCCACTCCATTGCGTAAAAAAAACAATACGGGAAAAGCCCGCAGTTTGATGAGGACCAAAAGTACTTGCAAGTACCGGTCGTTAAAGGGAAATAATGACCTTTTGATTTTGTTAGCAACAATTTCTTAGGCCACCGTTATGGTTTTAAAATGACTTTATTTAAATTTAAGAATTAAGTAAAATTATTCCCAAATTCAAAGTTGTAAGTTTGGAAAAAATACAAAACAAGTACCTTGTGTACTTTATGAAGGTCATTGAAAAAATCGTCCTTCCCTACCAGTATTTGCAAAGCACTCGGCACTGCGCCACAATAGCAAAAGGCGAAGGAAATGCATATTGATACAATATTATTACGTCATAAGTTTCTGAAGTGTCAACTACTATGAAATGCAGTGATACAATACCTTTAATAATGATTAACAAGAAAATTAAAACTATTTGAATAAGTTTTTAATTAGCTTTCAACTCAAAATCAGATATATTTTGCAATGCTACTGTAATGCGATACATTTTTTTTTCTTTCAATCAAACATCAGAAATTTGCAACACCGTCAAAACATTCAATAATTAGCAGCAAAAGCTATCCAGTGGTGGACGGTGGATGAGACAAGCGTCTCTGTAGTCTGCGCTGGAGCCTGGGACCACGGCCAGCCGGGTTCAGCTGCAGAGAAAAACGAAAACAGGTGTCGGCTCCCCTTGTTTTGACGGAGCCGGGTGAAGGGCGGCCCAGGAATGCGAGCGCCCGGGCGGCGGCCGGGCATGGAAGCGGCAGAAAAGTGTCCCGAGGCGTTCCACGTGTCCGAAACCAGAGCATTCGTGGCAGAAAAAAAAGAACTAGACCGGCCAATCGACGAAGGACGTGGCGCAATACGTGGCAGCCTGTGGACGCAAAACGCCTGGGCGGCGGCCGGCCAGGGAGAAGAAGTGAAAGCTTTTGGTAGGAAAGTGAAAGTTGTTAAAGGGAGATAATGACCTTTTGATTTTGTTAGCAACACTTTCTTTGGCTACCGTTATGGTATTAAAATGACGTGATCTAAATTTAAGAATTAAATACAATTATTCCCTAATTCAAAGTTGGAAGTTTGGGAAAATTTATGATCGGTATTTTCCCTACACTATTGGAAAGCGCAACATCTGGCGCTTTTGTGTCAATCTGTTCAACGTTGTTGAATGGGCACTTATAAACAAATCGCCGACACTAAATAGGTTGCCATCGGGGGCCTACCTAAACTGCCGATTTCAATGCACTTTTTTAAAATGATTGTTGATTGTTCATAAAAGTTTGGCACATATTCGCAAAAGATAGAATGCAGGAAACATATTTCATACCTTCATGATAAATAACAATGCGTAGGGAGGCTAATTTACTGAATACGTTACCGAGTGCTTGCTGATTATAAGCGTGGAGCGCTTATCAACTATGAATTGAAATATCTCGCGGTAGGAATTGTTATATGCAAAATGTGATGAATTTACAATATATTTTGGTCTCGTCTATCGATTTCAGGTGCTAACTCCATTTTTGTGGAAAAAGGTCATTATCTCCCTTTAAAAGGCCTGACCAGAGCAAACGGGGACCTTTTTCTGACTCACGTACGGGGGAGAAGAGAGTCGGGACTGGACCGTGAGAGTGCACGAGCGGAGGCGGCCGCGGCCCTCGCCGCGAGGCCCGGCCGCGGCCCACTGTCGTGACGCTCGTCACGACAGGGTCGACGTTCATGTGGCTGTGACAGAAGATTTTTGGAGTAACTTTGTGGAGAGTCATGAAAATTAATTGCCTCAGTCAAGAAGTTGATTTATTTTCCTGAAACAAGAGAAAGCCAAGATGGACAGAAGAGACGAAGTGATAACTGAGGCTGAAGGGCAGCAACCCTGCAAATTTACTATTGTTGTTGTTGTTGTTTGTTTAAATTAATTTGGAGAAAGACGAGCACACGCATCATCACAAGTAAGGTCGAGGTCTGCACAATCCTGTCGGTCCTACCTTCCACTCGCCGTTAGTTTTGTACATCCCCGTGCACCATTTTAAAATTTTTGCAGTCATTGGCGGCCGCTCTATTCCGATTACTCACCTGCCATGAATTGGTCATTCAGTCACAGTATGTTTTCTTGTTATAGTTGTGTGCCAGCGCGCAAGCTCGAAATCATCATTTATCGAATTGTCTGAACGGTAGGCAGATTATGGGATTCTTACATTTTCATTTTGGCCTGGTTATCATTGACAGTTCTTTTAGAAAGGCTGATGATTCTCAATGTTTTGTAAATGCTGGTGATGAGTCATAACTGATTTGACTGTTTGCACTGATTGGACTTGGACAGATTTCTCACGAGACGATTGACTTACACTATTGGTGCACCATTTGTTTCTGTAAATAAACCCTTGTGTGAATTATATATATATTGCTCTAATTTGGAATATGAATTAGGGTGGACTGAGGAAGGAATAATGATGAGCGACTGAGGAGCGACATATTTTTGGGGAAAATAACGTAATATAATGCATAATATTAACGTAATAATATTAACGAAGGGTCATGACGTGAATTAAATGCTTACAAGGCAGGGTAATGCATTTTTTTGGCTCGATGCAATTAAATACTCAATTCAATTACGATGAGTAAAGGTATGTTTTGGTGGGCAATGTTTACTGATATATTAAATGCCAATTGTTTCTGGTAAAGTCCGAGTGATGCGATAATTTACGTGAAATACCTGTACGATATATTTTGAGAAATTGCTAACCCGATTTCCCGGTAGACAGAGTAACAGAGATTTTGACCTGAACCTTGCAATCCGATTTCCGGTTCGGTCGATGTAATTGGTTAAATCGATAAAATTTCCAGATCCGGCTAAATGTTTAAAGTAAATTAACTTCACTATGTAAGTTTGAGATTTAACCTGTTAGCCTGTTTACGCAGCCTTGACGTCAGATCCAGTTGATAACTGTAACGTCTCGGTCAAAAGAAACAGAGAATTTCTGGATTATGACGTGAGAATGAATAAACAAGTTTGTTTGTATCTAAATGTCGAAAAAAGCTAAGATTGCCTCCACACAGCCCAAGCCGTCGAGAATTGCAGGATTAATATTGTGGTTTGATCACAAAAGTTATTCCCATTGCCAGAAAATCTTCCATTTATCTGGTATATTGTAATGTCAACCGCGCATTAAGTTACAAACTTCATTTCCTAAGAAGAAATGGAATTGAGAAGGTTTTTTCCCACGATTATCGCGTGCAAATGCTTCTTCTTAACGAGTGCGACATTATGGGATAATTGTTTACCCAAATTGAAGAATATGTTTTGTTTGGTTATACAAATCGGTAGGCCTGATAAGAATCACGGTCATGTAACATTTCGTCCCAGTTCATCTCACTGGTTAAAATTACACCAGAATCAATCGTTGTCATGCAGATGCGCACAAATATGCACCCAGTTACGGTCACTGACCGCCGATACCGGCCGCTCAGACCCTGACCCCACGCGTCCCATCCCAAAACACGTGACGTCATTAACGAGGTTTCGGCCAGGCTGGTCGGACGCCGCCCATCAGTGACGAGGGGAAAACCCGTGGATTTCGCTCAGATGGAACAGTTGTGGAACATGCAGCGAGTACTGAGTATGTATGTATGTATGTATGTATGTATTTACATCGTGCCATCGGTCCATGCACACATGGCTATTCTGATTGGCGAGTCAATTCGACGAACATTAGGACAAGAGGCGCACACACACACACACACACACACACACACACACACACACACACACACACACACACACACACACACACACACACACACACACACACACACACACACACACACACACACACACACACACACACACACACACACACACACACACACACACACACACACACACACACACACACACACACACACACACACACACACACACACACACACACACACACACACACACACACACACACACACACACACACACACACACACACACACACACACACACACACACACACACACACACACACACACACACACACACACACACACACACACACACACACACACACACACACACACACACACACACACACACACACACACACACACACACACACACACACACACACACACACACACACACACACACACACACACACACACACACACACACACACACACACACACACACACACACACACACACACACACACACACACACACACACACACACACACACACACACACACACACACACACACACACACACACACACACACACACACACACACACACACACACACACACACACACAC
>JAXIVJ010010763.1:0-10000 GCA_036785665.1 Chirona hameri | reverse complement strand
AGATGGTCCTCAGCGTAGCGTTGCACTGGGCATGCAGGAGGGCAGTGAACCATTTTCTGAATTCATTGTGATATTTGGGAGATAAACCGTTGGGAAACCATGTAAGGAGGAGCCAGATAGCCATTAGGCCGGCTCACGAACAAGGAACCCGGACCTTATTCCACCGGACCAATTTCCTATTAACCCGCAAAATTTCACCACCACCCACCCTAACCGTGCAGCGACCTATGTGCTCGCCGATGATTGACTTGCCTCCAAATTAAACAAATGTATGTACGGGTCTAGTTCGATTCTGCATTTGCAACCACAAAATTTAGTAATATCTCAAAAACAAGGGGATATAACGTTCTGAAAGTGCCAGATTTCGATTCCTGATCTCAAGAAAACCCCGTGAGCAAAATTTCAAAAATTGTTGCAATTTGTTGAAAATTGTTGCAAGCAGCTCTAACTGTTTCAGATTAAGCCAGAGAGCCTCACAAATTTATTTCAATGCATTCAGCGACCCAAAACTAACCGGAAAAAGAGTTTTCAAAAATTTCGAAAAATGCGAAAAATGTTGCAATGTTGCAAGAAATGGCAGAAAAAAAGAAAAGCGAAGCGAAACCCCGTTACACTACACAAGAATGGCACCAGTGACGTCATTAACAAAGCCTTGGGTATACTAATCAGGAACAACTCGCCACAATGGTAAAGTGCGCCGAGAAGCATGACAATGACTTTGTAAACAAATCGCCGACGCTAAATAGGTCGCCGTCGATGTACATCGATGAGCTTCCGAATTAATTGCCAGTTTTGTGTTATTGTTTGTTAGTTTTTTTGGAAAAAATACTATTTTTCATGATAATATAAAGCATAGTGTTATATACAGCCACAGACAAATTATACAATACTCCTAATGTTGAAAACAAATGAATCGATTTGCAAAAATTGAGGGTCGCAACCACTAACTATGCCGCCGTTGATGTGCATCGATGAGCTTCCGATTTTATTGCCACTTTTTCCAATCGCTGTTAGTTTTAGAAGATCGCCGGGCATATAATCACAACAAGCAGAACGCACAATATATTCTCCACTCCATTTCGTAAAAAAAACAATACGGGAAAAGCCCGCAGTTTGATGAGGACCAAAAGTACTTGCAAGTACCGGTCGTTAAAAGTGTGGAACGCTTATCAACTTTAACTTGAAATATCTTTCGGTAGGAAAGTTTTCATGCAAAATGCGATGAATTTACAATATATTTTGGTCTCGTCTGGCGATTTCAAGTG
Organism: Chirona hameri; assembly: GCA_036785665.1. Taxonomy (NCBI): domain Eukaryota; kingdom Metazoa; phylum Arthropoda; class Thecostraca; order Balanomorpha; family Balanidae; genus Chirona; species Chirona hameri. The sequence continues at coordinate 8,735 of JAXIVJ010010763.1, read as the reverse complement.
CTAACTCCATTTTTGTGGAAAAAGGTAATTATTTCCCTTTAAAAGTGTGGAACAGTTATCAACTTTAACTTGAAATATCTTTCGGTAGGAAGGTTTTGATGCAAAATGTGATGAATTTACAATATATTTTGGTCTCGTCTGGCGATTTCAAGTGCTAACTCCATTTTTGTGGAAAAAGGTCATTATTTCCCTTTAGCAATTTATCGTAAAAATTGCCTTTGCAGCAGTCAAAATCCAGCTATCCACAGTAAAAAAACTGGAAAATTTCGCGCTGCTTTGCGGCATGACACAAGTTTCGCAATTGCTTATACAAATTTGGAAAATGGGAAAATGAATTACATAAGTGTCTGACAGAGGCTCTCCTTGGCGGTAATTGCTGGCCCCAGAGCCCAATCCCTTCATCAAATATTAACTTTCAAGCGGGCCACATGTTTAGCTAGTCTCCCGAGTTCCAAAAAGGCGACGCGAACGCAAAGACGCGGACATCGGCACCCGGAAGCTGCTCCTGCGGTGCCCAACTTCCTGGACCGAAGAGCTAATAGTGGGGACCAGGCCAGGACCATCTCCCCAAGCCATCCCCCCCAAGCTCCTCCAGATCCTGAGGGACCATTTATGCGCGGAAAAGTCGTTTTAGTCTTGCTGCTTTCAAACTATTTGCACTGTTCATGGCTGCGGAGTCGACTGTTTTCAAGTAACTCCGACTCCGACTCCGACTCCGACTCCGACTCCGACTCCGACTCCGACTCCGACTCCGACTCCGACTCCGACTCCGACTCCGAAGTCGACTCCGACCTTTAAGTAGCTGAAACCTGAAGCTATTGGCAACAGGCGCAATAAGTAACCACCAGTGGCGTATTTATAAATTCGTCAGGGGGGGGGGGGGGGAGGGAGGGCAAGCCCTCAAGAGGGCGCCAAACCCCCACATGAGGGCACCGTCAACGAAAGGTGTTGTTGAGGGGGTAAATTGTAAAAATAACAAAGACGGTAATGACAATAAATTATACCATAAATTGAAAACTTAAATTAACTGTTCTTTCTACTTGATGATATTCTCGAATATTTTTGAACCGTGAAATTCGTGGAATTGACCAGGATTTGTGAGCAAATAATTTGTTAAAAAAAACAACACCAAAATCAAAATTATGGCAATAAAGAGGCATTCATGTCTTTTTCATTCATGAATGGGATAGAGCAAAACTGAGGAATGCTCGCGATAAAGCACATCACCCCAGTTAAAGAAGTGGATGGCAAACAGACAATTTTGCCCTCGGGCCAGCCGAAATCCACCCACCCCGTTCCCCGGCTTCACAAAATCAACCCTGCCCTATTCCCCGGTCTGCCGAAGTCACAGGCATGCGGAACTCCGCCCTGCCCCGCACACAGGCTTGTCCAAATCAGCCCTGTCTCCATCCCATGAGGTCTGCCGAAATTCACACTGCTCCTGTTCTCTCTAGCCTCCAAAAATTCACCCAGCGGCACGTGACCTGAGGGTGGCACCTTGTCTGAGAGCGGCACCTGGCCAGAGGGCAGCAACCTGGTCTAAGGGCGGCACCTCGTCTGAGGGCGGCACCCGGTCTGAGGACGTCACCTGGTATGGTCTGAGGGCGGCCGGTGGCACATAACCTGCGGGCGGCACCTCATTTGAGGACGGCACCTGGTCTGAGGGCGGCACCCGGTCTGAGGACGTCACCTGGTATGGTCTGAGGGCGGCCGGTGGCACATAACCTGCGGGTGGCACCTCATTAAGGACGGCACCTGGTCTGAGAACGTCACCTGGTCTGAGGACATCACCTGGTATGGTCTGAGGGCGGCCGGTGGCACCTAACCTGCGGGCGGCACCTCATTTGAGGATGGCACCTAGGCCACTCCAGGCCGCTCTCTTTAGCCGCCCCTGTAGAAGGAAGGGCGCCTACTGGCATTCCAGGTGCCCTACTACGCGGGCCAGAGGCGCCCTGTTGGGCCTGAGGGCGGCACCTGGTCTGAGGGTGACATCTAGTCTGAGGGCGACAGCCGACACCTGGTCTGAGGGTGACATCTAGTCTGAAGCCGGCATCTAGTCTGAAGGCGGCACCTGGCCTGAGGGTAGCACTCGGCCTGAGGGTGGTACCTGGGATGAAGACAGCACCTGTCCTGAAGGCACCTGGCACCTGGCCTGATCTAGTCTGAGGGCGACACCTGACCTGAGGGCGGCACCTGGTCTGAGGGAGGTACCTTGGCTGAGGGCTGGTCCTCGAACCCCTGGCTGCCTCCTCCCAATCCCTCGCCGCCCCCTCCCACTCAAAGTTTTGTGACGACGCCACTGCCTCCAAAGTCACCCTCCAATACACCTACGAAGGCGCCCTCCCACATCCCCCGAAAACACCTTCCGATACATTTGCGAGGGCGCCCTCCCACATACCCCCAAAGGTACCTTCCGATGCACCTCTGAAGGCCCCATCCCACACAGCTCCAAAGATGACTTCCGACACATCTTTGAAAGAAAGCACCCTCCCACATACCTCCAAGGGCGCCCTCCAATACACATATGATTGAGCCCTCCCAGATGCCTCCAAAGGCGCCCTCCGACACACCTCTGAAGGCGCCCTCCCACATACCTCCGAAGGCGCCCTCCGATACATCTCCGAGGGCGCCCTCCCAAATAGCTCCAGAGGCGCCCTCTAAGAGACCAGAGGCGCCTGCCCTCACATTCAGCCTAGATCGCCTTTGAATGTGTGTAGAGAAAGGTGCCCTGGGTCCTCGGATAGATGTATCTGAGGGTGCTTTTGGACTATTTGGGAGGGCGCCTTCAGAGGTGTATCGGTGGGCGCCTTTGGAGGTATGTGGGAGGATGCCTTCAGAGGTGTATCGGAGGGCGCCTTCGGAAATGTATTGGAGGACGCCTCCGAAAGTGTATTCGAGGGCGCCTTTCAGGGTATGTGAGAGAGCGCCATCGGAGATGTAACGGTGGGCGCCTTTGGAGCCTGTAGGTATGTGTGAGGGCGCCTTCAAAGTTCAAAGGTGCATCTGTGGGCGCCTTTGGTGGTATGTAGGAGGGCGCCTTCAAATATGTATCGGAGGGCACCTTGCGCGCAGAAAGCCAGACAAAATAAAGAAAAAGAAAAAAAGAAGAAAAAAAAAACTGCGCAGAAAGCCAAAATTGCGCTAGACAAAAAAAACCCTGTTATATTTGATTAACTAATCGTGTTTGGTAGATAAAATCAAAGAGGAGGCCAACCAATTCAGGATAATTATCACCTAACAGCGTTTGAAGATTTAATGTGATACGATTTTGTTGCGTGTAATGAATTATTTTCTGGCGTTTGTCATTGTGCACTGGGCAAGTAATAAGTAAATGGTTAATTGTGTAGCGCGGATAACCTGGGCAGTGTTGGCAATTTGGGGGCGGAAAATTGTCTATAATATAATAAGGTGTAATTTTTGTATGACCGAGGCGGAGGCGTGCTAATACTATTTCTTTTTCTCTACAATTCTGGTGACTAGATATCAAATGTTGGACTTTTGGCTTGATCGGATGGGGGTGAAAATGCGGAGCAGCGTCCCACTCGTGCTGGCGCAATATGCTAAGTTGTAGATTGCTATAATTTAAAACGTCTGATACAAGGCTTGGAAGATGGTTTTCTGAAGGTAAATCTAGGCTCAGTTTCGCTAGTCTGTCGGCTTCCTCGTTACCCGGGATCAGGGGCGCAGACAGGGGGGGGGGGGGAACACAGGGGGCACGTGGACCCCCCCATTGGGTCGAGGGGCCCGAAGGGCCCGCTGGCCTCGGCCCCTCAGCCCAACCCCTATGATAGGTATCGGCCGTAAATCTTACAGTACCTTATGCTGCATTAATTCTACGCCTTTGCACAAAAGTTCAATTAAATTGATGTAGTACTTTGGGAGATCAACACGTCACGCCATTTTTGGTCGAAAAACGATAAATGTTTGACAAATCGTAGCAAATCGAGTTAACGAGGGGGCAGAATCTGCCCCCCCCCCCAGCGTGTTCGACCGAATACCCCAGCGGGCGCGGGTTAAAGGAAATAGTTCACCTTCAACATTAGTTTTAAACTGAGATAGCAGTTTTGTAGCCCGTGTTGGGAAACCCTATCTGCAAGTTTTCTTGACTGAAGAGACTCTCCAGCCGAATATATTTAATGGACGATACCCAAACCAAATTTCAAAAGCAATATCTTAATTGACTTATGGCTCCGTAAGTATAAGTAACTCATGACGTCATTTTTTAAGTTACATTTTTTTGGTTTTTATTGACCAGATACAGACAAATAAATGTCACCACTGCTTTTCTGAGACAAAACTGGTCTAGAGACATGCCTTTTTGATGTATATGAATCAATTTCAAATTTTGACCCTATGTGACCTGACCTTGACCATATATGGTGTCAGGTTGTGAAAATGGCTGCTACTATCAAATTCTACGTGTAAAATAACCTTCGTAGACCTCTTGCAAAAAGTGACCTTTTGTGACCTGATCTTGACCTTGACCTTTGATTACAATTTCACTTTTTCCTAATGCGGGAGATGCATTGTATCTTTGAGAGTACTTTGTGCGATAATAGTCTCAATCTAAGGCTTTGGATGGAAAGTATCATACCTGGATCGTGTCCAGGTATGTCGGGCACGTTAAACTTTCGCTTCTAAATTCTGCCGGAAGCCAGGAATTGCTTGATCGGGTGGTGGGGTTAGGGCCTGCGCAACAAGCTATGCTTAGCGCGGGGCCTGACCTCGGAAATCCATCCATTCAAAAACATTCGGACTAAAAAGAAAGAAAAAAAGTATGACCCAAAAACACAAAATACCTTAATTTTGACTTTTGACTGGCCGTGTCCTGAGCTGTGACCTTATTTGGCAAATGTCTCGTAAGCGTTAGATGCGGCTCATTGAGAGCTTTCGATTACGGCCTTGCGCGTCTCGCTGCGGTTATTGGTTCGGAATATAACGAGGGGCAGAATCTGCCCCCCCCCCCCAGCGTGTTTGGACCGAATACCCAGCTGGCGCGGGTTAAAGGAAATAGTTCACCTTTCAACATTAGTTTTAAACTGAGATAGCAGTTTTGTAGCCCGTGTTGGGAAACCCCTATCTGCAAGTTTTCTTGACTGAAAAGACTCTCCAGCCGAATATATTTATTTTTTTGGCGAAGGAATGCGGTGCTGGCGAAAGAATGTTGCACTGGTTCTAGCCCGGGCAGAGGCTATACCATCAGCCAATCAGCTTGCAGCTAGTACTAGGAAGCGAACCGCCGGCCGCCGGCTGGCACATCTCCAATGCGATTCTATCCTTACGCGAATACTTTCGAATCTGATTGGCTGAACCATTTTTTACATTCGCGTGACGTCAGGACTCTGACTCAGAGAGTATGCATATAGTTTAATAAACAATACAAATTTACGGCTTTCTGTCCTGAATCGGCGCGATATAAGGCCATTTTTGACAATATGCAAAGAAATAGTATTACAAAAATATAATCAAATCGTGTTTGGTAAAACATTTCCAAGGTGAACTCCTTTGGAGATATTTCCTTAATTTGTCTTTTTAATCAGAAAATATGTCAAATTTTGGGCGAATTTGGGCAGTTTGGGGCATGTCAGCTTGCCCCCCCCCCCCCTGCTGATCTGCCAGTGGCTATAAACTAAGACAAGTTACTTGAAAAATCCCCCGTGAGCGCTTAACATTTGCAACGAAGTTATATACGTTGCTATTTTCTGAAGTTGTCTTTCCAAACTTACGACGGATCGTTTCGAGTAAAGCGCCTCCACACCCATAGTCTACACATTAGTGACTGTGAATTACCTCGAATTCATGTGTTTCCAATGTAATATGTCACAAACGTGAGCAATCGGGACAACGTAAAATGTTGAGGGCCAGACGTTCCGCGTTGCCTCTTATTGATTGTGTTGCTGCTGGGACCTTCAAGGTGCCTTGTGCGTGCATCTAAAATGGTTAACCCACGCACAGACGGGGTTCGCACCAAGTTCGAACCGAGGGGGCGGACGGGGGGGGGGGGGGGGGTTGGATACCCGCCCGTATACAATATTTCAAAACTCATGCAACGTATAGCGACAAACAGAAACAAGTTAGATAGCTCGAAACAAACAAGGTCCAATGAAAGTACTAAGTCATTATTTTAGGTCAGGTCATTTAGGTCATTGAGGTCACCAGAGGTCAACAAGGTAAATTTAGGCCATAAATGGGTGTCCTTACCAAAACTCGTCTACATCTCGAGAACAAAAAGAGGTAGCTGCGCGCGAAGAAGAAAAGACGTCCGAAATATTACTGGCGGATCCAAGGGGGGGGGGGGGGGGCATCAGGGGCAAATACCCCCCCCCCCCCCCCGCAGGATATCTGGGAGGGGGGGGCATTCAATACAAGTATGCCCCTCCCCCTGCGCGTTCCCAATTTATCGTAAAATCGTCTTTGCAGCAGTCAAAATCCAGCTATCCACAGTCAAAAACTGGGAAATTTCGCGCCGCTTCGCGGCATGACCCAACTTTCGCAATAGCTGATACAAATTTGGAAAATGGGAAAATGAATTTCATTATGTAAGTGTCTGGCTGAGGCTCTCCTTGGCGATAATTGCTGGCACTGGCGGGTCCAGGGGCATCAGCGACAAATGCCCCCCCCTTCACAGGAATCTGAGAGGGGCATTCAATACAAGTATGCCCCCCGCGTGTTCACTGCACTGAACGTGGAAAACAATGATCTTATGAGAAAACTTCATGAAAACGGAAGTATTTTTCTCTCGAGTGATTGAATTCAAGTTTGTATGTCTACCTTTCTTTTAATTAAAGAGAAAACAGCACACCTGATGCAATTTCAAGCAGCCCCAGCCGCAAAATTTTCGCGCCGCTTTGCGGCATGACACAACGCTCGCAATTACTTATACAAATTTGGAAAATGGGAAAATGAATTCCATTAGGTAAGTGTCTGGCAGAGGCTCTCTTCGGCGGTAATTGCTGGCCCTGGCGGATCCAGGAGGGCATCAGGGATAAATGCCCCCTTCCGAGAGGGGCATTCAATACAAGTATGCCCCCCGCACGTTCCCTGCACTGCACGTGCAAAACAATGATGTTAGGAGAAAACTTCATGAAAACGGAAGTTTTTTCTTCTCTCGAGTGATTGAATTTGAAGTTTGTATGTATCCCTTTCTTTCAATGATAGACAAAACAGCGCACTTGATGCCATTCAAGCAGCCCCGGTGACACTTAACCCGCACCCCGCTGGGGGCTGGGGGGGGGGGGGGGGGGGCAGAATCAGCCCTCCCGGATTTTCTCAATAATTTAAAAACTATGATAGATATCAAAGTCAACTTTCAGTACCTTATGATGCATCAATTATACGCCTTCCCACCCCAAGTCCAATTAAATTAATGCAGTATTGTGTGAAATAATGACGTTTTAATGACGCCATGTCATGCCATTTTTGGCGAAAAAACGATAAATGTTTGAACAATCGTAGAAATAGAGTTTTTAAGCAAATTGCAAATAAAAACGTCAAAAAAATGAAATTCTCTTCAAAATGGCCATCTCGGAATATCCCAAATGTCGTTTTTCGACCGTCCAAAATAGGAAAAACTTTTGTTCGGAGGGAAAAAAAATATATTTTTGTTGTTGTGAATTTGAAAAGTGAATTTCTTAGCTCGAATACCAAGTAAGGCGACCGGCCCAAATTTGCGGGAAAAATGGGGGTACCTTTTTGCCACACAAAGATGTCCTCCACGGAGAGAGGCTGGATCCGCCAGTGCGAAAGATAATTTAATTTGTTGTCACTCAGGCTTCATCAGATTTGATCTCGGGTCAATAGCTAGCGTAGGGAAGGCCATCGAACGTGAAATATTCTCAAAATAGCGGAATTGTTTTTAGGGAATAACTTTCAAGATACGCCATGATAGAGTGATAGCTTACAGTTTTCACCATTGTGTTTCTCTGTCGAGACACATCAAATGGTATATCTGATGATCATGACCTAGTTAGGTCATATTCGAAAATTTACCTGTCCTGTGCTCAGGTCAAGACAGATCAAGTTAAAATTTTACATCAATCAACGTGTCTCGACGAGCGAAACACAATGTTGATAACTCCATTACTCTACCTTCATTTGGCAAAGAGGTATTGAATACAAAAACACGTAACCTCTTGGGTCACCTGAGTTCACTTCGTAGAGGTCACATAACACAAATGTGACTTAGATCTTTGCATTTGGCACAAGAATGGCGTAGGAACATAAGTACATAACTGGAGGAGAGTGGAGCGATCTACGCCCCACTCTCGACCAGCAATGACTTCATAATATTAATCGTCGCGTACATCTCTGCACTAAATCATTGAAATGTGGGATGAACGAGACGGGTGTCTAACGTTATTCCCCAGATATTTGAATGATTTGACGAAAGGGATAATTTATTGTTATATTTTAATGGAATGTAGGCTTCCACATAGATCCACATTTTTTTCGAAAAAAATTAGGATGCCGATTTACTTGGAGAAATTTCCAGACCCATTGGTCGCACCATCCTTTATATCAATGAGACTAGTTGTAAAATTTTGCTGGCTTGATCGACTCTGGGGTGGGAAAACCACACCGCCAGGTCATCAGCGTACATTGAAAATTTGAGACCTTTGTCGATCTTGTTAATATTACTGAAAAATGTCATTAATCATAATTAAAAATAGGGTTGGTCATCAGCTCATCCAATGTCAGACAGAGGTCATGCTGCAGAGCATTCAACTCGTCTTGAT